>JAHFWG010000281.1:1691-17427 GCA_020233015.1 Callinectes sapidus | reverse complement strand
CGCTTTTGTGAGGTTCCAGCTGAAACGAAACACACAGGTTAGCATAGTCAAGGACACACACACACATATACAACAACAGACCGTCGTCCTTATCTAGATCTCTGAGGTGCACCTCGCTATACACTCCCAAGCAGGCTGCTGTCCACCACGCCCGCACCACAACCCCGGGACACGCCCACCTCAGCCGCCTCTCACGCGTCAGCCAAACAAGCACCCACCGACCGTGAAGAAGGAAGGACTCTTGAGCCGCGACCCAGAGACTTTCTCCTCGCAGGACAAACAAAAGACACCACCACCACCACCACCACCACCACCACCACCACCACCCTATCCACCCCACCACCTCGTTCCCAACCCACGCCCGTCACTGATAACTTCACACCACACCCAAACCTCAGCCAAACACGTCACTGGCGCCCCAAAACACAGCCAAGGTCCCTGAATGGCCAGCAAATCACACACCCTTAAACGACACCACGTCAAAGCACACAATCCACACTCAGCACTACACACGCAAACACACCCATGCACTCAAATCTTGGGACGTCTTGCTGGTAATAAAAGTGAGATAAGGTAAAGAGGGCGAGGAGAACGACGAGAGAGAGAGAGAGAGAGAGAGAGAGAGAGAGAGAGAGAGAGAGAGAGAGAGAGAGAGAGCAAACCGTCCGCTAAACTCTAAAACATATCGGGCATCTCACCACTCCTAAATTTTCGCTCTCTCCACTACCAAATTGCTGGTGAATTGTGCTAATAGGTTCCTGGGAGACCATGAATCACTCTAACGACAGCCCGGTGCTTCTCTTGCTCCTCCTCCTCCTCCTCTCCCTCTCCCTCTCTCTCTCTCTCTCTCTCTCTCTCTCTCAACCCCGTTTCCATGTATAGTGGCGTCCTCTCTCCCGCTCTTTCTCTCTCTCTCTCTCTGTTTCTATATTTCTGTTTATGTGAGTGTATCTCTCTGTCTCTCTGTCTCTCTCTCTCTCTCTCTCTCTCTCTCTCTCTCTCTCTCTCTCTCTCTCTCTCTCCATAGCGTGTTCTCTTCCCCCTCTTCACTCTCTCCTTTCTCCTACTTCTTTACTTCTCTTCCTCACATCTTTCTTTCTTCTTCTTCATGCTATCCTATCCACTCTTTGTTTCTGGTTTTCCTTTTTCCATGTTTGCCTTTGTTTTTCCTCTCTCCGTATCTTTTTCATCTGTTTTTCTTTGTTTTTCTTCCTTGCTATGCCTTCTCTTTCTTATATTGCAAGTATTTTCTTGTTAATATTGTTGTCCTGTTATTTATTCTTGCTTTACTTAATTTCTTACTTTTTTGGGACCAAGACTTAATTTGTACTTAATCTAACCTAACCTAACTTTTTTTCGGCCAAGAGTCATTGTTTCTCCTACTTCTCCTCCATTATTTTTCCTTATTTCCTTTCCTCCTTCCTTTTCCTTATTTTCCTTTCCTCCAACATTTTTCCTTATTCCTCCGTATCTTCTTGACCGTTTTTCTGCTCTTCCTTTCTTTCCCCATATTTGCCTATCGTTCCTCTTATCTCTATTCTTTATCAATCATTCCTCCTTTTATTTACTCCTTCCCTTCTTCTGTAAACTAACATAATCTATCCTAACCTTTTTTATAATTTTCTTCTTCTCCTTCATATTTGTCTGCCATTCCTCTTATCTCTATCCTTTACCAATCATTCCTCACTCTCCTTTCTCCTTCCGTTCTTCCTTCCCTATTCTCGTATCCTATTCCTTCCCCATCCTTCTCATCTGTGTTATCAATCCTTCCCCTTTACATCCCTCTAACCCATTCCATCTATCCTTTCTCTCCTATCAATCATTTCTCTCCCCCTTTCTTTCTCGTCCCTCTCTGAAAACATGTGCGTAATATTTTCCCTTCTGGAACTAAGAATCACTGACAATTATGTATCATTAGCTATATACACTATTAAACCTCTCCTCTCTCCTCCTCCTCCTCCTCCTCCTCCTCCTCCTCCTCCTACTCCTCCTCCTCCTCCTCCTCTTCTTCCTCACCCCCTGTCGAGCCATATGGGCGAATTACACACGAACACAAGGACAGATGTAGACTTGTTCCGGCCTTAATATGAAAAGGAAATGGTGTGTGTGTGTGTGTGTGTGTGTGTGTGTGTGTGTGTGTGTGTGTGTGTGTGTGTGTGTGTGTGGTGCTTGGTGTTATCGCGTTCTATCTTATTTATTTTCTTAGGTTATTTCTTATTCTTTTTATTTCGAGATGATTTATTTTGGTCCTTTTTTTGTGCTACGAGGAGAGTCAATGAAGGAAGAAGAGAGAAAGAAGAGAAGAAGCGAAAGGAGGAAGAGGAGGAGGAGGAAGAGGAGGAGGAGGAGGAGGAGGAGGAGGAGGAGGAGGAGGAGGAGGAGGAAGAGGAGGAGGAGGAGGAGGAGGAGGAGGAGGAGGAGGAGCACAGCCATGAACACAAAGAATGAAGTCAACAGCAAAAAATGTTTTTTTAAACATGAAAAGGGAAATAAGAGGGGGAAAAAACAGAAGAGAAGAAAGAAGAGGAAAGAAGAGACGATAATAGAAGAGAAGAGAGAAGTCATGAACTGAGTCTATGGGAGTGAAACGTCAAAAATGAGAGAGAGGGGGGAAAGGAAAGGAAGAAAGATGGATGAGAGGGAAGAGAGATGGAGAAAAAGAAGAGGAAAGAAGAGGAGGAAGGAAGAGGAGAGAAGAGTCATGGATACAGTCTACGGAAGCGAGACAACAAAATTCAGTAATCAAGTGGTAATCAGCCTGGCAATGGTCACTGTATCTGTTATCTCTCTCTCCTTAACCTGAGCGTCTCTCCACCGCGCCCTTCATACAGTAAATGCACTCCTCCTTCCTCTCCTTTGCCGAGTGGACAGAGAGTGGCATGGGCGGGAGGAGGCAAACGTCTATATTCAGAAATACTTCACAGCTGCCTCCACTTCTTCAAAAGGCTCCTGTTTGAGTGACACCAGTTTTCAAGGGTGTTTTGATGATTCTAAGGACAAATGAACAATGTTACTATATGAATGACAGGAGAAACACCCTCAGAAACCCAATTTGTAGTCTCTGTGGTCTTGGAAAATAGTAGTGGTGAGAGAAAGTGGAGCGTTTCAGAATAGTGGCCCAAGTGTTTCTAAATCCTGTTCTTTAAGTCTGAGTTCAGTGGAGTTAAGGAAGGTTCTGAGGCCGGAGTGATTGAGTAGTGGGTGAGTCACGGCGTGTTATCCTGACTCATTTAGCGGTTGTTTGCCGGGGACAATGTGAGAGAGAGAGAGAGAGTTGTTGAGTCACGTGGTTGTATTTCACAAGGGGGAGGTGCGGGGGGGGGGGTGAGTGGACGCCCTTGCTTCACCCTGCCCGCCGCGCCCTCTCGCCTCCTCGCTGCCTGGTCAGTCTCCACACTCACGCCTGACCAACCCCCACCACCAAGAACTTCCCAGCTCTCCTCCACCTCCTCCTCCGCCACCACCGCCGCCGCTAGGATTACCTTCAGCCGCGCCGCGTCTCCGCCATGGCCTCACAAAGCTCCTCCGTAGGGGCCTAATCCGCGCCGAGACACCCACCAATGAAAACTTACAAACTTTTGCCGCCCAACCTCCTCTCCCATTCCCCCCGCCGCCTCCACTCCTCCCCACGAGGATCACTGCTTTACTCAAGACAAATTCCGCAGGGCGGCCCAGCCCTCGCCCTGCCACCCTCCTCCTTCCAGGGAAATAACTTTCCCCTAATTAATCTTTCATTCCCCTTGTGACCCCTAAAACAAAATGAACCTGAAAGAAAAACAGGCTTGGCTAGACTCCACACCAACCCTTTTTCTCCTCCTCCTGCTCCTCGCGCGACACCTCAGCCTCCCCCTCCCGTCCCGCCCGCGTCCCGCCCTTCCCAAAGCAGCCATTCCCGCCAGTAATTGCCACTGTTAACTATGGCCCCATATTGGACCAATTCCCCTGTTAGCGTCAAGTTTTATCTTGGCGCGGTCAATTTGTGTCGCTGGCTGTGAGATGTCTCAGGGGAGCGGTTCTGTCAGCGTTTATCACGCCTAATGATGTCGCCAGACTCCGCCCGCCGTGGTCGCGCGCCCCGCCTCCCGCTGCTCCGCCGCCAGTCAGGAGAGCGTTTCCTTGGCGCCCCGCCCCTTGTGGTTTGTTTATAACGCGTCCAAGGAACATCTTCCAATGGGACGCTGGGTCGCTAAATTGAGTGGTTGGGGAGGACCAATGGCGCAGCGGCTTTCAGGAAGCGAGGGTGAAGATGCACTCCGAGGGAGACGTCAAGATGCCTGGAGAAACTGGCCACAGACGTTACATTGACTGATCGGAGAGGAGTCGGTGCAGTGCTCGTGGTGTAAACCAGCGCGTGAGGGGTGTGCCCGCCGCTGTCCGTCGCTCGCCGCCGCCCCACCATGTCACTGAGAATATTAGCGTGAACATAAACTTTGTGTCGATCCGTCCCTCCTCCGCTGGCAACAAGACAATGAAAAATCGCACGGAGGACGGATCGGTCAAGCGCGCCTCGTGTGACGACCTGCGGTGTCCGAAGCTGCCGCGTCTTGATGGCGAGGACGCCCTGGACGCCCAGACCACCGCCGTGCCAGACCTGCCGGACTCTGCTCCCTACGAGACTCCCTCGCCCGTCGATCTTTCCGGGGAGACGAGCCTCGGTTTCCCCGACACCTCCACCGCGGTCCCCGCCACCACCACAACTGCCGCCGTCACCGCCGCCTCGGGCCTCACGCCGCCGGTACTCAAGATCCCCTCCACCATGAAATGTCTCACGACCTTTGACCTCCCAGGTAAGGCTGACCTGCACCAGCTGCTCACCAACAACCTGGCGCAGCACTTGGCGGTGCAGAACGAGAGACTAAAGAGCAACCTGCTGTTCGGCCACAATCACGCAGGATTACTCAGGCCGCCGCCCCCCGCCCCATCAAGCGCCCCCCGACCCACGCGGGATCCCGCCTCCCTCACGCGAGGACCCCAGGACGCCCCAGCCCCGCACGATGCCACGCAACCAACCGACGACGAATCAACAAGAGAAGACCACGAGGAGAGGAAGACCACCAAGGAGGCGGTGGAGCAGCAGCATGCGGGAGAGGCCCCAGAGGAGGGCGAGGGCGGCGCCCCCCACCGCGTCACGCCGTTCTCCGTGTTGGACATCCTCGATCCCCACAAGTTCACCGGCAGGACGCCTGACGACGACATGGGCGACTCCTCCTCAGACCGCCAGGACGAGGACGACGCCTACATCTCAGGTGAGTCGCCACACACCACCCAGTCATGCACGGTGAGGCCGTCAAGGCTGTCATGGTCATGGTCAGCCAAGTCTTGTGTCGCCTCCACACGAACCTCAAGTCACGGTTCAGTATTTATTTCCTTGTGTGGTGGTACACGTGCACGTCACGGCGGAGGAGTGTGTTGTGCCACAGATGGTAGTGGTGTGTGTGTGTATGTTTGTGTGTGTAGTCACGTGGTCACTGCACAAAGCAAGTAATGAGGCATCATAGCAGTGATTTCTTCCGTCACCACTTTAATGTCACACTTGATTCGTGCTCATTATAATGAACGGTACTTCAAAGTATCATAGAGATCAACGTAGCCATAAATAGCACTGTTCCAGCCACCCACAGCTGAGTCACACACTAACACCAGTACCTGAGTTCCAATCTCTCCCCTCCTCTCCCTTCCCACCACTCACTCCCACGGCCTTATCATCACCCGCTCAGATTGATAAGATATGTAAACAACCCTCCCCGCCACCTCCACTGTCCCACGCCACGGATTCCAGTATTCTGTATCTCATTAATGAACAGGATTCTTCTTCTTCTTCTTCTTCTTCTTCTTATTATTATTATTATTATTATTATTATTATTATTATTATTATTATCATCCTAAACTATTTATGATCTGTTTAGTCTATCAAGCTTTTATTTTCAGTTCCATGTTTACTGTGAGTCAGGGAAAGGTTGTGTGTGGGGTCACTGGGCTGGTGAAAAATGGAAGCAATGACAGTAATAACTTGAACCAGCTGCCGCCACTGCTGTACTGTACATGTGGAGAGAGAGAGAGAGAGAGAGAGAGAGAGAGAGAGAGAGAGAGAGAGAGAGAGAGAGAGAGAGAGAGAGAGAGAGGAGATTCAGCAACCAAAAAAAATCCTTACAATGATACTACTGTTAAGTACAATATGATTAAAATCAGTAAGAATAAAATGTATAATCATTATCATTATCAGTTATCATTTTATTATTATTATTACTATTATTATTATTATTATTATTATTATTATTATTATTATTATTATTATTATTATTATTTGTAGTAGTAGTAGTAGCAGTATTGTTATATTCATTATCATCATTACTACAACTATGATTATCAATGTGATTATTAGGTAAATAAAGCGTAATAGTAACAATAAAATAATAATAATATTGATGCTGATAATAATAATAATAATAATAATAATAATAATAATAATAATAATAATAATAATAATAATATAGCAAAAATAATAATAATAATGATACAAAATAATAATAATAATAACAATAATAACAATAATAATAATAATAATGACAACAATAATAATAATCATAATAGTAATTACAATAATAATAATAATAATAATAATAATAATAATAATAATAATAATAATAATAATAATAACAATAATAATAATAATAATAACAATAATAATAATAATAATTATAATAATAATGAATATGATGATGATGATAACAATAACAACAAAAAATAACAATAATAATAATAATAATAATAATAATAATAATAATAATAATAATAATAATAATAATAACGGTAGTATCAACAACAATAATAACAACAATAAAAACAATAACAATTATAATAGCTACATCAATAATAATAATAATAATAATAATAATAATAATAATAATAATAATAATAATAATAATAATAATAATAATCATTGGTAGTAAGTAAAGTACAAGTGTTTGAGCCTCGCCTGTGTTGCCTTAGTGTCAGGCGGCCCATGGACACCTCACCTCACCTCACCTCACCACACTGGTTACCCGCCACCACACACTGCCTCGCAGGCCAGTCAGTGTTCAGGGACTTTTGCTCTCTTGCCACCACTACTCGTATTGTCAAAGGGTACAGAGATAAGATAATTAGCAGGTTATAAGACCATTTCTTTTTTAATAACATAGAAAACTTGTTGATCTGTTACCGCATCCTTAAAAACTCCCTTAAAACCGTGTAGCTTTTTTCTCTTTAGTATTTTTCTTTTCATTTTTTAAGTAGCGGAGATGCCACTCAGAAGTATTCCATACTTGGTCCTCAATGAGTATCACTCGGCGCTCTGGTCAGAAGGATGCTCTCCCTGGCCGGGACCGAGGCTTCCACAGGTGTGTCTGGCGGCGGGATCCACGCCTCCATCAGTTACTACCAGCTGGCGGAGTCCCCACTGGGCTGCTGACGCTTGCCACTGGCCGCTGCTCTTGCAGTTTAATTGACAAAATTACTGAGGCGTCACCGAAAATTTTATGGCGCCAATAAAGCACGGCTGGTGCACCGATTAATGTAACTCTTCGCTTACTCAACGATAAATGGTATTTCAAAATTCGTGAATGATAAAATAAATGTTGCGTGTTTTATAGTCGGAGTGGCGCGCTGAATTAACACCGGCTCTCATATTAGCTGGCTTTTCATGGTACTCTGCCCGCCCCGCCCTGGGCGCCCTCCCTCCCCTGGCCAGGATTCCACACCACACCACGCCCCGCCCCGCCCCACCCCCGAGGGTACAGACCCAGCTGCCGCCTCCTCGTTATGTAGTGTGCCCCTCCCTGCCCTCCTCCCCACGGCCCCTCCACCAGCAAAGCACCCACTGTATCGCTCCTCATTTGCTGCCCCTCCCACCCCTCCCCACCACCTGCCTCGTAGGCCGCAGGACACCTCGCCTCACCTGTTGTCTTCAGTATACCTAATTAGCCTGGACCGATCGTCATTCACTAACCGTTCATCACACACACACACACACACACACACACACACACACACACACTGCTCTCCTTACATTCCTCACATAACGTAACATCTGTTCCTTCCTCGTTTCAAGTCCCTGACCCTCTCTCCCAGCCTCTCTCCTCTCCTCTCCTCGTTACTCTCCCCGGTACCGCAGCCTCCGCGGGGGAGCACTTGGCGGCCGTAACTCGCCTCAATGTGCCCCGCGCTGAGCCAACAGGAGTCTTCCCTTCAGAACACAAGAGCTTCCCTGAGGAGTTTGATGGAAGCACGTCGCCAACAGTCGGGTGCTTGTAATACCGGCGCGGCTCCACGCTCTCCTGCCCTCGGAAAAACTGCTCTGATGGGAAAAGTTTGGGCGAGTATCTGAAACTGATACGCAACTCATCTCCCGCGAGGCCTTTCCAGGGCTTATAGACACCCGAGGCCGCGACATTTCAGCTTTAGGAGGTGATTTCGTTAGCAGAGTGTGGCAGGTGACGTGCTGCGGAGGGCAGGAGGCGGGTGTGATGATCCACCCCGCTGGCTGCCATGCATGGGGCGCCGCCACGCCAGGCCATGGGCGGTGCAGGCGAGGGATGCGCTGGGATGTCACGCCAGGCAGGGAAACTTGTCGGAGCGAGAATATGCAATTTTTTTTCTTTTTTAGTCAAAAATATTAATCGCCTACTATAAAAGACTGACGCAATCGATAATACCTCGAGCAAAGCTGACAAAAACACTATTCAGCTTGCTGGAAAGGGAATATGTAACTTTTCCTTCCTTTCTTTGACGCAAAAATATCAATCTTCAAGTGCACAAGGCTGAAACGACCGATAAAGCCTCGACCAAAGTTAAAACATGTTATTCAGCTTCAGATCATTGGTGCAGCAAAGGCCTTTACAGGAGGCACCCACGGGAGGAGGCCTGCCCGCGCCCCATCCCTCCTGGCGGGGAGGGCAGCAGCGGCGGCGGCGGCGGCGGCGGCGGGAGGGCTGGTCGGAGCGGGCGGGGAGGCAGCAATGCACGTCACGGGAACGGCTCTGAATGTGAGACTGTTTATTGCTCCCATAACAATATCAATTTGCATACAGGAGCAGGTTGCAGAGCACGGGATAATTCCGACACAAATTCGCCACATATTTCAACTTTACTATTAGCAATACTCGCCGTGAGCGTTAATTGTCAAGCCCACCTGCCAGCCGCTCACCATAAAGGCGGCGTGTTAGTGGCGCGCGGGTGTGGCGGCATGTGGTGATGCGGTGGTGCGGGATGGTGATGTGGGGAGAGTAACATGCTAGTGGTGGTGCTGGTGGTGGTGGTGGTGGGATGGTTGTGGTGATGATGCGGAGGTTAAATAGTGGTGGTTGTTTATTGACTGATTGATGCGAGATACGAATAAATAGTTGTTGTTGTTGTTGTTGTTGTTGAGGTGGTGGTGGTGGTGGTGGTGGTGGTGGTGGTGGTGGTGGTGGTGGTGATGGTGGTGGTGGTGATGGTGGTGGTGGTGGTGGTGGTGGTGGTGGTGGCAGCAGCTGTAATACACAAGCACGTTACATATACTCAAACTTCCATTGCATGACAACTCTGAGCTTTCACTTCTCTTTGCGTAACAACATGAATCGCCATCATTCATCAACTTACCCAGCCTTGTCATGAAGCTTTCCATCACATCAGTGGTCGCTGCATGACAACTCACTCAGTCTGGCCATGCACTTCTTCCCCCTCCCACCCCTGTGAACACATATGTCTAATTCTTACCTAAACATCTAGTTATCGAACCAGAGTGTCATTGTATACTCATTCACAAAGCCTTCCTGATACTTCCTTACTTACACTCTTCTACCCACACGACACAAGATACGCGGGTCAAACTTCACACACTACTAGAACACTCCATGTCTTACAATGAATCTACTATAACTACTACCACAACATCCTCTGCTCCCTCCTTTACTAAAACAACAACAAAGGCCACGTGGCAGACCAGCTGGCGGCAGTATATACAAGGGACGTCTACCCGTTAACGGTGAAGGAATAGGTGGAGGTGGCGACCTATACACACTTTAATTTTCACTTCATGTGGCATAGCAAACATTTCCAGGCTACAGCGGGCGATGCGTGCTGTCATCCCTTCTTCATTCACGCTGCACCTCAAGACCATTCATTGCTCAGTGAGGTGCTGCGCGACAGTCACACGTGTGCGATGATTATCTGACCTCCTAGCTCTCTAAAACATAATTCCAGTGTGTCACCACTAACACCTGCCGGTAATCGCGTCAGGTGATTAGGTCGATGTGGCTCGTCAGGTGCGGTCCTTCATTGTCTTAAGCTCCTTCCTCGACCGACCTTCACTCTCCTCACTCCCCTCTCTCCCACCCCACACAATGATGCATCCGACGCCTCTCCTTTCCTCGGCTGGCGAGGGAGTGTCGCGGCGCCACCTGGCTGGGGCTGGCCTGGTTTAATCTTGAAAGCGAATGTCACTCTGCGAGAACTTACTCATTTAGGAAATTTTGCGACGACAATACTTTAGGTAAATAAAATAAAAAGGCAGTAATGAACGTGCCAGACTCACACGTCCAAAACAAGACGACGTGGGCGAGGCGAGGCGAGACGAGGCTCACATCTTTATTTTTCCTTATTGCTGTGTCATCGGTGTGACTGAAGCAACTCCTGTATTGCGCAGGTGTTGTATGTGTCAGGCCAGGTGCAGGGTGCAGGTGTTAGGTTTGTGTTTATGAGAATGAGAATGCCTGAGTGGTGCGTCAGGCTTGTCGCCACGGCAGCCTCAAGTCACCACCACGCTGGTATGGCGCCATGTGGTGACCTTTGTCTTCCCCGCAGTGTGTTCCGACTCTGGCGACGAAGGCGACGGCCAGGGCGGCTCCAAGAACAAAGGCAGTCGGTCCGGGAGTCACCGCAAGGGAGGAGGCGGCCCGGGAGGAGGATCAGGGGGCGGCAAACCCCGGCGGGCGCGCACGGCCTTCACCTACGAGCAGCTGGTGTCACTGGAGAACAAGTTCAAACAAACTCGGTACCTGAGCGTGTGTGAGAGACTCAACCTGGCGTTGGCACTCAACCTGACCGAGACGCAGGTCAAGATCTGGTTCCAGAACCGACGCACCAAGTGGAAGAAGCAGAACCCGGGCTGCGACGTGAACCAGCCCACGCAGCCCCCCAGCCCGCCCATCTCCACCTATCCCGGCAGTCTCCTGCACCATCCCCCACCGCCCCTCCTGTGTCCCGCCCCCCTGTCCTTCAGAGGGCCTCTGCCCCCCCACACACCTCTCGCCGCCCTCTACCTCCACCACCTTGCCCGCTGACACCCGCCTTCCTCCTCCTAGTCTGTTGCTTGCTGATAAAGTATATTTTCCAACAGCCTACACTCCTGTTTCTTAAGAGAAGGATATTTTATGCTCTGTGAGTATGGATTCTCCAATTTACTTGATTTCGTCTCTCGTCTCACCTACGATTGTTTTTCTTTTCTGCTCAACACCACACACTGTCATCACGGCGGCAGGTTCCTCTCTACCTCTCCACCTTACACTCTACCTCCCGCCTTACATCCCTTCCAGACACACTCCTTTCCTCTCACCATCTCCCCGCCACCTCCCTTCCCTCTCCCCCAACCCCGACCACCACCTCCAACCAACCCCGGCCCGCCCCGCGTTCCGCCACCGCCAGGGACGTCGCCTGGTGTTCCTGGGGCGCAGTGTTCTGGAGGCTGTGTGTCTGTGGGCAGTGCTCGCCGCTGCGTGCACTGCCCTGGCGCGGGATAGAGAAGGTTTACATGTATTAACACATATCTGAATTATACTTTATACATAGATACCAAACCTTATACATATTACAGTTATTTGTCTCTATATTATTTATCAAGGAAGATATATTATTAGTTATATATATATACTTGTAAAGAAATCCATATGAAGGTGTAAATCATGTACAAAGTAATGGTAAGGCAGACTGTGAGGCGGCCAGCCAGGCCCCGTGTTCTCTCCACGTTCCTGTGTACAGAAGATTAATATATGTCTCTTTGATAACCACAGTGCTCTTATTGGTCACCTCGCACCCACCCCACCCTACCCCACCCTGAGACACAGACACACACACACACACACACACACACACACGAATGGAGTCCAGACATGTTCCCTGCACTCACTGACGCCCTTCGCAGAGACACGCTGTGGAGGAGCCAACACTGCGGCGTGAGTGGCAGTCGAGGTGGCAGAGGGAGAGAAAGATAAGAAATCAGAGCAACATTGTAATCGATTAATTCACTTTAGTAAGATCGCGGTTTATTATTACGTGTAAGAGGCGATTAAACCAAAGGCAATTCTTGAATTCCCTACCTGCTTCTGTATTTCCAACTTCCTATGACTTGACTGTATTTAAGAGGGAGATTTCAAGGTATTTGTTCCTATCCTTCGGCTAACCCTTTCGATCCTGTATGGGGACTGGCAAATTAGTGGGCTCTTTTTTTTATTACTATTGTTGTTGCCCTTGGCCAGCTTCCCTCTCTTACATAAAAAAACACGCCTGAAAGAAATAAAAAAGCCCATTATTGAAGGTGTAAGTCTCTAATGAATAGTTACGAAGAAAGATAAAAAAAAGTAATGATGGTTAACTCAATGCATTAACGTCGTGTCTGATGTGATTGATTTTTTATTAATCTTTTTTTATTTATGTGTTTTCTTTTTCATCATGAATTCCTTTAACTTATTTCCTGTTTCCTTTGGTATTTGTTGTGTTTGTGTCTTCCACTAACCACATTTAAAGTAAGAGTCTGTTCTTAGCAAAGCAATGGTGACAACAGTGGTTCTCATCACCAATGCACAAACACACACACGTACTACAACTACACCAATCCAGCCACTTGTCATTCATACATGAGGTAAAATTTTAACAATTCAACATATCATGAAAAGAAAATGTATGACTTTTTTTCTCGCCATATGCCGTTCTTAGTATGTTTAATTTTATTTTCTCTCTCTCCCTCCCTCCCTCTCTCTCTCTCTCTCTCTCTCTCTCTCTCTCTCTCTCTCTCTCTCTCTCTCTCTCTCTCTCTCTCTCTCTCTCTCTCTAGTGACCTTCACACACACACACACACACACACGGGAAGATGGAGTGAAGTATAAACAGATGCAGACAGACAGACAGGCACAGTGAAAGGTGAACAGATAGACAGGCAGACAAAGTGAAGAATAAACGGAAAAAAGAAGATAGACAGATAGAGTGAAGGAGGAGAACTGAGTCAGGTATACACAGTGAAGTACAAACAGATACAGACAGACAAGCAAGTACAATGGAAGATGAACAGATAGACAAACAGACAAACTTGATAAACAGATAGAGAGACAAACTTTGCAATAAACAGATAGACAGACAAACAAACTTAGTAATAAACAGATAAACAAACTTATGAATAAATAGATTGACAGACAAACCTGGGAATAAACAGACAGACAGACAAACAAACTTGGGAATAAACAGACAGACAGACAAACAAACTTGGGAATAAACAGACAGACAAACAAACTTAACAATAAACAGATAGACAGACAGACAGATAAACAGATACAGACAGACAGACAGACAGCAATAAACAGACAGACAGACAGACTTAGCAAGAAACAGACAGACAGACTTAATAAACAGATAAACAGACGGACAAGTACAGTGACAGATAAATTGATGGACATACAGACAAACACAGAAAATAACAAACAAAGTGACAATCAGATACATTATATTACAAAGCATTCTGAAGCTTAAACTCTCGACACATTAGTCCGCAGTGCCACTCTTTGCCCTCCAGTGCCTCGCCAGTGCCTCACCAGTAAGGGAAGGCTTGGGGTTAATGCCTATGGACTACACAAGGGTCACTAAGGCAGACATGTTCGCTTGTGGCCAATACTTAGCGGAGATTCAAGAGAAAGAACCACCAATCTCACCCAGGAACTGCCGCGGGTCACGATCGAACTCTCGCCATTACGATCACGAGTCGACCACTTTACCACGGAGCAACCCAGCCAGTAACCAGAAGCAACAGTCTTTATACCAACCCGTCCCCTTTCCACCCTCACCCCTCCACTCCCCACCTTCCTCCCTCCCTCCCAGCCAACCAGCCAGCCAGCCAGCCAGCCAGCCAGCCCGGGCCGCTCCACCACACCGCACAGAACGTGTAATTAAAAAGGGGGGTTGTAATAAAGTAGTTTTACGTTCCATTAAAGTATTGATTTGTCTACTGAATTATTCCGGGTCTGCAGTCATAACCAGCGCTCTAAAACGCATTCCATTTGCCAGGAATGCATAACATGGGATTTTGTCTGTTAAATTGAATGAGAGAAAAGTAAATGGGCTTTGTTACGTATTCATTGGCTTACAAATATAGACTGGCATGATGGATCCCTCCCCTCTCCCCTCCCCCTCTCCCCTCTCCCCTCTCCCACCTCCTCTCCACGCCCCGCTCACCGGCCCCTTCCCATGTCCAGGAGTGGGGGGAGGGACTGAGGGAGATAGGAGAGAGAGGAGAGAGGGAGAAGGAGAGGTGTGGGGGTATCCAGCTTATTACCGCGGCCTTGCCATGTCCCTCCCTTCACCCTACGCCCCTCTTCCCATACACAGGAGAGGGGAGGAGGGAAGGAGGAGGGGTGGTGGGTGAGGGTTGGGGTGGAGGTGTGGGGGCGGGCAGCTTATTACCGCGGCCTCGTCATGGTTGTGAGGGTTCAGTGTGCGGTGATTAATTAATATTTTGGAGTTTGTATGAGAGTAAATCATTCGGAAAACAGTGGGCTTTCGCGTGCACTCACTCACGAGTGCGGGGCAGCGCCAGACGTGGCTCACCGGCCTCACCTCACCAATTAAACAATCACTCAGCGATGATTTGATGCAGCGTTCACCCCCTCCCCCCCTCCCCCCTCCCCGCCCTCCCCCTCTGCCACGATACTCCCACTCCACCACCACCAACATCACTTTTTTCTTTTATTTTCTTTCTTTCTTTCGTTCTTTTTTCATTCTTTCTTTTCTTCATTTGTTTTTTATCTCTTTTATTTATCTCTCATAAATTTTCTAATGTGTTTGGGTATTGTTTGTTGTGTGTGTGTGTGTGTGTGTGTGTGTGTGTGTGTGTGTGTGTGTGTGTGTGTGCGTGCGTGCTTGTGTGTGTGTTGATTTGAAGAAAGTAAACAAAAAAAAAAACAATACTGGGTGAAAGAAAAACGCAAGCGGTAAAGACACCCAAACAATCACAGAGAAGAAATAAAACATATAGACAAATAAACAAAGACAAACTGACACATACACACAAACACACACACAATAAGACATTAATAGATACAAAAGACGAAAAACACACCAAAGAACAAAAAAAGACGAGAGAGAGAGAGAGAGAGAGAGAGAGAGAGAGAGAGAGAGAGAGAGAGAGAGAGAGAGAGAGAGAGAGAGAGAGAGAGAGAGAGAATTAAATATGCTAAGAAAGGCACATGGCGAGGAAACATTAAGAGGACAAGGGGGAGAGGGAGAGGGAGAGGGAGGGAGAGAGAGAGAGTGTTGACAGCGAGAAAGAGTGAGAGGGAGGGAGAGCAAGAAAAGTGAGAGGAGTAATTATGAGAAAGAGAAAGAAGAGAGTCACAAAGAAGGAAAAAATGTGTAATGGTGATACTAAAACTGGCAAAAAAATAATGAAGATGAAAGGAGAGAGAGAGAGAGAGAGAGAGAGAGAGAGAGAGAGAGAGAGAGAGAGATTAGAGAGAG
>JAHFWG010000332.1:116683-133366 GCA_020233015.1 Callinectes sapidus | reverse complement strand
AACTGAGGGGCCACAAGAAGAGGAGGAAGAAGCCACGCCGCTTGACAAACCCCACGTGGACACAAAATCATTGAATAAAGGAGAAAATGAGAGAGAGAGAGAGAGAGAGAGAGAGAGAGAGAGAGTGGTGATGGTGGTGGTTGTGGTGTGTGGTGAGAAGACTGGTGTGTGTAGGAGGTTCACTGCTTTTCAATGATGCTAGGTAAGACTCTCTCTCTCTCTCTCTCTCTCTCTCTCTCTCGTTTATTGTGACACTTGGTTCAACATCACCCCAAAGTTGTTTGTTCCCCACTGAGGCTACAAATAATATATTTTGATTGGAGCCCATTAGAGCCACAAAGGCTACTACTTCTGTAAGGATTATATATATTGTGATATGTCAGTTTTTGTTGCATAGGGAAAGAGAGAGAGAGGCTATGTATGGCATTAACCTGAGGAGCCTGGACAATTTGTTTATGTTACCCTTCTCTTTCAGGAGTTGACGGCAGCTGCAGCTGGTGGCGGCAGCGGCAGCGGCAGCGAGAGAGGAAGTGGCCGTCCAGCAGCACGGCATTCCCAGGAAGACTGCGAGCGACCAAGTCAGCGCCAAGGGGAGGGTGGGTTGGTGGTGGTGGTGGTGGTGGAGGTGCCACTGCCCCTCTCAACACAGCACGGCCCGCTGGTGGAAGAAATTGTTGTTGTGGCAGTGGAGCACGACTTGATGCCTGCTGCTCAAGAGGACCAACACCAAACACTATCTACTCTGTGATACCGTACGCCATTAATTAAACACAGACTGAGAGTCTTCAGATTCAGACCGCCCTGTAACATGTAAGATGTTATTATTATTATTGCCAAAGAATAAGATATATAACTAAACACATTTTTTTCAACATCAATACTAAAATGAGTAATTTGTGAGGCAAAGTGTATAGAAGAAAAGTGTCAGAAAAATGTCTACTTTCCTTTTTGTGTTAGTGAGACTGATTGAAGGCTTTCTTCAGTATTACTAGAACTAGCTTTGATACATAATTAATCTCACCTAACCTAACCATCTCTTTCAATTAATAATCTAGGAAGGAGAGAGAAAGCAACACACTAGAACATGAAATGAGATGATTAGCTGTGTTCTCAAGACTGTTAAAGCTGTTTATTATAATGACCTATTTCCTTTTTATCTTGCAGTAATATCAACCTTGTCTAACCTTATCTTATTCAACCCATCTTGCAGTGAGTCTTAAGCAGTGTTAGTAGTGGTGAGGAGAGAGAGAGAGAGAGAGAGAGAGAGACAATATAAAGCACATAATTTTTTCCCCTTCATTTATTTCTTCTTTTTTTTTCAGATAACAAGAAGAGAAAGATTACAAGAAGATGACAATAACAATAATAATGAGAAGAAAAGGAAGAGGAGGAGGAGGAGGAAAAAGAAGAAGAAGAAATCACTGTAATAATAACAAGCATTAGTAGAAGTAGTCACAAGAGAAGATGAACAAGAACAAGAACAGCAAGAACAACAACAAGGAAAAAATAGAAAGGTATATATGTCTTTCTTCCTTCAACTTGCATAATTAATTTCATACCTTCAATATTCACTTGGTTATAAATATTCTCTCACAAAAGGCATTAAATAGTTTAGCGGTAGTAGTAGTAGTAGTAGTAGTACTTGTAGTTGTAGTTGTAGCTTAATAATTAACAGCATTACCAACATTTCAGACTTAACACAGCGAGAGTACTCAAGCATGCCAACATCGCACCAGCCCACGCCACCCTACACCAGCCCATGCCAGCCTACACCAGCCCCTACACCAGCCCTATACCAGCCCATACATCAGCCCATAAGGTAATGTATGGTTTTTTGGCAAATAAATGTTTTTCTAGTGTTTTTTTAATGTTTTTTTTTGTTTTGAAGAATGTTTTTTTTTTTTTTCGTTTCAAGAATGCTTTGAGTGTTTTTGAGTGTGTTTTGAGCTTAAGTGTGCTTTGGTGGTGAAAATGTGGGGTTTTGAGTGTGTTTTGAGGTTAGGTTAGATTTGGTCAGGGTTTGGTGGGGTTCAGTATGTGTTTTATGTGTTTTGAGTGTTTGTGTGTGTTTTGTCTGTTTTTGAGTGTGTTTGATTAGGTTAAGTATGTTTTGGTATGAAATATGTATTTTGAGTGCGTTTTGGGTGTTTTGAGTGCGTTTTTTTAGTGTAGATTAGGTTAGGTTAGAGTGTGTTTAAGTGTGTATATTTTGGCATTTCAATTATTATTTTATCCATAGGATACATCTTTAATGCTCCTTTTTGTGCAGGGTGATGGTGGAGGTCCTCTGTCCTGGCCGAGGCTGTGGAGGTCCTCTGTCCTTGCCGAGGCTGTGGAGGTCCTCTGTCCTTGCCGAGGCTGTGGAGGTCCTCTGTCCTTGCCGAGGCTCTCAAACACCTGAGGATACTATTAACTTGTGGTACTGACTGACTGACTGACTGACGGCTTTGGCTGTGGCGTGTGGGCGTGAGGGCGTCATTAGTGTGTACTTCAAGATTCCCACATTAAAACATGGGATCACCATCAATGCTTTTGATGAATATGCAAGAGATAGTCATCATAATGTGAACTCCAGGTAAGTTTATTGTCTGTCATCATCATCATATAATTTTCCTTGAGTCCTGGCTGATTTATCTATTTAACTGTGAGAGTTTTGCCTCAGTGAGGTTTTTTTGTCGCTTTCCTCGTATTTTTTACCAACTACATTATAAAAAAGAAATAAGTAAATGAAATAGATGAGTAAACGTATTTAGCCTTTTACAATTATGGATGTCACTTGTTGATATTACCAGCACTGTGGAAAATATTCATTGTATGGATCCACAGAGAGAGAAAAAGTTAACATTTCTATACCAGTTCACCTTGTAAAATTGAGAATAATATAACCCTGTGTATTCAAACTTCCCCTCAATTCTTAAACACCCTTGCTCTTTGTAGGTGTATATATATTTATATATTTATTTATTATCCTTGTCCCGTACAGATCTGAGGAAATGAAGATGAGACATTGAGTGATGGAAGAGCAGAAGCAGGAAAAAAGAGGAGGAGGAATCAGGAGAGAAGAACTCAAAGACAGCAGGAAAGGAGAGAAAAGAAATGAGGCAAAGGGAGGAAAGGATGCTGCAAGATTAAAGTAAATAAGAAAGATAAAAAAAGGCAAAATAAGAATAGAAATGGTAAGAAGTAGATAGAGAGAGAGAGAGAGAGAGAGGATGTAGTTGTACAATAATCAATGCACTGTTGATAATTAGATTTGCACTTAGTTAAACTTGGTTAATTTCTCCATCAAAATAACTACTTGTAACAAAGCCACCTCATACCCAAGTCATCAAGTAAAGTTTTAGTATACATGATAATTCTACTCTGGGTTGCTATAAACAATTGAACTCAATAATAACTCCCTAACTAAACAGTTTAAAAATAATGTAATGTCAGTTTATTGGAAATCTCTTGTCATCATCATTATTATGAGTTAGTAATGGTGAAGGTTTCCATTTTGTTATTTGTGGCCAATATGGAGATCTTATGAAAAATTTTACTTGTACTGCACTGTACATAGGTATTTTGTACTGTGGGTGTGTGTGTGTCAGCAGGTGTGGTTTAGGATGCAAGTTAACTTTCTGCAGTACTGGGACACAGATTTGCCACAAGTTTTGGTTGTGATAAAATGATTTTATTGACATCAGGAAGGGTGTGAGGAGGTCAGAAGACTAACTAATTAATGGGCTGAGGCTGCACCATTTAAATCCCCACATGAGTTTCTGGAGCTGTATAAAATCAGCCAAAAATGAACACAATGAATTTGAAAATGTGTCCCTGTACTGAAGCGGTTAACACTGGCAATAATCAATGCTCCTTTTGATAACTAACTGCTTCACACATTTCTGTCTCATTACTAAACGTGTAGCAAACAAACAACATATTTCTCCCAAAAGCCCTTTAATTTCATGACACTATTATAAAGTGAAGGAAATCTGCTATCTTAGAATTAAATCATGGATATATTAGTAGTTTGCAGGTTTGAAAACAAGACAGGAGGAATAGAGAGAACTCAAAGCAAAGGGCAGCATGAATGATTTTGTTCTTTATGTAAGCGGCTGAAGTTGGCCAAGGTCAACAAAAACCATGAAAATAAAAAGCGCATAAAATTTTCAGGCCCCTGTGTTGCCCTCTCTCTATCTGCCTGTCTTCCTCAGCTTACTTGTGTGAGGGATGTTGTGTTAGTATGTTCTGTCATTTTTTGTAGCTTGCTTCATTAGTAAAAGGTGTAGCATTGTAGTAAAGTATTTGTTAGTGTTACAGCAATGTTGTGCTCCTTATTGTATGAAGTACCATGTATTAGAAGTATTGGATGGGAAGTGCAGTATTTTGATGTTTTTGCATGTAGTACTTTATGTAATAAACCAAGAAGCTTAAGAAGCTCTTCAGTTCTCATACTAAAGCATTATCCTTCTACAGGAAAGTATTGGAAACCTTAGATAGTGGTGACAGGTATGATATAATATTTTTTCTGGATTTTAGCAGTCTTCCACAGAGTACCCGATAGGAGACTGATAAATAAGGTCAGACAGAGCTCATGGAAGGTATTATTAGAGTGGATCAAGGGATGATGGATGGCTTACAAGTAGGGAACAGAGGGTACAGATGAATGGAAAGAAATCGGAATGTTCCACAGGGTTCAGTTTATGGATAGATAAATATGTAGTACTGATTAATTAAAGGGGCTGGCTTGTATAGGTCATACTGCCAGGCCTTCTGCAGTCGCCACCCTCTTATGTTGTTATGGTGCTGACTATGAGGGGTTTAAAGATAAAACTTTGTGTAGATCTGTTCACAGACTGGTGGTGTTACTTCCTGTAGAAGAATTGTGCATCTTTCTTTGGAGATGGGAGTGTATCATGAATGATATTAATATGGGTTTGTTTAATTAATTTCTTGGAAGGGAACTTGATCCCACCAGGCATGTAGTGTGTCTATTGTTTTTTGGCCGACGTGGCGGTGGTGGTTGGTGGGGGGGGAGGGCAATCCCAGGGGAGGTCTGGCAGGCTGGCTGTGGCTGGGCCAGTCAGTCATCCTGCTGCCACTGTACACCCCGTGGATAGGTAAGACGGTCAGTGTCACCCAGCCAGTGGTCTAGAAGTAGCATGGTTAAAACTTGTGCTGTTTTGAGGCGGCTGTCCACTCCAGCTGTGCTTAGGAGGAGAGTAGGGCCACTGAAGTACTATAGACATACTATGTATGTCTTTCAGAGTTATGTTTCTTTCAAAGCAAGTTCTTTCCCGGCCAGCAGACACCAAGGGTGGGGTGGGAGGGGCGGCTGGTGTGGTGTCTGCCCAGCCAGCCAGCCACCAGCTGGTTGCCCAGTGTGGGTGAAGGTGCTGGTAGATTAGCTACTTTTAACCCATTGAAAAGCCTCTGGTTGAAGCGATTTTACCATTCCAATGGCAAATTAAGACGATTTCTACCAGAAAAACTGTGGTGAAAGCGACTAGTGAGATTACACGAGTGTTTTAGCATTCTAATGACATATTAAAACGATTTTTACGGTGACTAGCAGTGTTTCACGAGTGTTTTTAAGTGTTCAAGTCATCTAATTACTGGACTGAAGCTGCAAGTTGGAATCACAGGGGCTGGACTACGATATCAAGGTGACTACAAGGCGCTGGGACATAAGCCTTACGCTGCCGATGTTTACTTAGGCCAGTCAGGAGGGGGGGCTACCCCTCCACAGACCCAGGCGCCTCATTTCATCGGTCATTTTCAGCCTTATCTCTCATTATTATAGGCTCATCTTGCCACAGTATGCAGCCATCGTACTAAGCTTTCATATTAGCCATTCAGACATAGCTTTTAGCGTTTAGTGAAGGTTAAGTGAGATATGAGGGGGGGTTCAGGAGCAGACCCCGGGCCCCCGCCGCCGCCCCGCCCGCAGCCGCCCGCGGCCGCCCGCTAGCCGCTCATATTTAAGGATATCTTCATTTATGCCTGGACTATTTATTTGGGCTCAACAGTAAAATTTAATGCTTTCTATGAGTACTGTGTGCTGTTTTGAATGTCTGCCATGCGTGTGGGGGCTGGAGATAGCTGTGGTTGGCGTTATTATGATCGTAAATAAGGGCGGCTTTTGGCGCCAAAATAATTGGTACGCCAAAGACCATTCTTTATTTAAGGCAGTATCAAGTTCTTATTAATTGCCAAAGATAGTTCATATCAAACCATGTCTTGTGCGTAAAGCTCAGTGAAATCAGTGGAGGGGAAAAGTGTCTGCTAGCGGTGTTTAAAGTTGCATCAATTATTTATTTATCAGCCTGTAAATGAATTATTTCTGCCTCTAGATCACTCTCAAGTATTAAGAATAATTAGAAGGCACTACTCAAGTACTTTGAAGTGGTTTTTGGTTTCTTTGAAGGGATAGTGAGCGAGTATTTAATGAGTTTTAAAAAGGGTCATATTTTTATAAAATACTTATTTTCTAGTGGAAATTCTTTACAATTACTGTTGTTTGGAGTTTGTTTATGATTTGGGAATTAGTTAGAGTATTTATCCAGCCGGAAAATGTCCATTTTTTTGTTCTAAAAGCGTTTTTTCGAAAGGTCATTTTTAAAATGGTTTCCCCTAAAATACGTACGTAAATATAGACAGTCAACTTAGAGCACGGGCCAGGCTGTGACGTCATCAGCCGTGACGTCACAATGATGGCCACCTCCTGCACCCTTCCCTCTCTGACTCTTATCTTCAACATATATTACCATTTACTGTGTTTACTGTGTGCGTGCGCGCGCGCGCATGTGTGTGTGTGTGTGTGTGTGTGTGTGTGTGTGTGTGTGTGTGTGTGCTTAATCAATAGGCAGGGGATAGATAACACGTAGAAATCTCTCGGTATATTGATGTTTGCTACAGGACCTGCAACATACAGATCTGATATCTAGTTGCAGCATCTTCTTCCCTTCATTTCTTGTGTTATAACAGAATCAGCTGTTTTTGTGAATGTATTTAACTGATGAACATTATTAATTTGCGTCTCCTCTCTACCCAGCGCCTCCTGCACCGCCTCTGCTGTTCCCCTTGACTAGCTAGCTCATGTCTCTTGATGTCTGCTGGGCCTTGGTGAGACAGGCAAGGAGACAAGGTAAACTACTTGTTGCCTTGTTTATTTGTCAATGATTACGTTTTCTTTTCTGTCTGATATCTGATTTCCCTAAGGTTTGAGAGTAAAGTTGTTATTATTAACAGGACTCAACTTTCTGTGTAAGCAGTTCTCTCTCTCTCTCTCTCTCTCTCTCACTGAACATCCTTGCTCTGTCCTTCCTATACTACTGTACTTCTCTCCGCATTGAACTCTTGTCACATTTAATCTCTTGTTCCAACTCATTATGTGGAAGATTTTTTCCTAAACAGGACTCGGGGAAGAGGAGAAGAGTGTCGAGATGAGAAGAAGAAGAATAGGAGAAGAAAGTATAAGCAGTAATGAACATGTGACTCAGACGTTCATGGTGGTCAACACATGCAAAATTCTTTCCACTAAGCCATGAGGTGTGTATGTGTGTGTGTTTGTGCGTGGAGGGGAGGGAAGAGTGGGGACACGGATACTACACAACCGCCTCACCGTCCTGTGTCCTGCTCATCAGTCAGCAGTCACTCCCTGTCCTGTCCTGTCCTGATCTGATGATGTTTTGTTTATTGTTATATCATATTGTCAAACTAAAGATGACTGATTCACAAGACAGACCTTTAGTAATCCAGCTCCACTCTGGAACTCACTACTTTCTTTTGCATTTCCATCTTTCTATAACCTGAAATCTTTTGTTAAGACGGCGATTTTTTCCAGACATTTATCCTTTTCGACGCTCTCTCTCTCTCTCTCTCTCTCTCTCTTGGACCTCCTCGGGGACTGGTATCTAAACGGGTTTTTTTTGTTGAATCTTATTTGTCTACCCTTGTCAGATTTTCCCTCTTACATAAAAATGAAAGCTAAATAGATAAAAAAGCTGCGTCTCTATTATGCAGGACACCATTCAGGCACTGAGAGAATTCCGCAACAAGAAGGAGCACACCAACGTAGACTCCTGCCTGCATTGTGGTGTTCATGAGCCACGGCCAAAACGACGACACCTTCTTCACCTCGGACAACAATTACCTCACTGTGCATGACGTGGTGGAGTGTTTCAACAATAGAGAGTGTCCAATTCTGAAAGGCAAACCCAAAATCTTCATATTCCAGTTCTGTAGGTGGGTAATCATCCCACGGTATATTTGGTATATTTTACGTTGGAATTAAATGTTTCAAATGTTCCAAATGTTATGTATGAGTGTTTACATGATGCAAATGTGTGTGTGTGTGTGTGTGTGTATAAATAATTATAATGAAGTATAATTTGTCTTCCTATTAAACATTGCTTGAATTTCCTCCATGTGTCATTCCAGTTACTGTTGTTGTTGTTCTTGCACATAATATAGCATGATGACAGGATGTGTATTATTAACACACTATAGTGACACACAGCACTCGCCCCGCTCTCTCTCTCACCACTACTATTTTTAAAGGCCATAGAGAAAACAAGGCAGGTTTCTGAGGGCGTTTCTCCTGTTAGTAATATATTAACCTTGTCCATTTGTCACTAGAGTGATAAAAACACCCTTGAAAATTCGCCACTTGAACAGGAGCCTTCTGAAATAGTGGCGGTGAAGTCTTTCTGAATAGAGGCTCTAGGTTACAACATTCAAGCATTAAATGTTATTCAGAAAGCTCTGGTGGTGTAACTCACTCAGATGAACATAAAATTCGGTATAACTAATGTTTGTCAAGAAGATATAAATCATTTCAGACAGTATGACACCCAAAAGATCATTCCATAAAGGCGGGATGGTATATAGCCGGCCCACTGTGGAGACGATTCTTGGCTATATAGCCTAACTTTACCCCCATAGGCGAGCCGGAGGGACCACAGACCTACACGAGTCCCCCTAATATTTAGATCTTTTTTTTTTTTTCTTTTTCTTTTTTTTATTTGATTTAGGACCTTGTTTCTGCACTGGCCATTAAGTTCTATAGACCCTTGCTAATGTCAGTAAAATCGTCTAATTACACCCAAAACTCGTGGTAAAAATGTTTCCCAGTACTGAAGGGGTTAAAAAAGCATTATTTCCCCCATAATCCCTAATTTATATAGAAAAATTAGGTAAGATTACATTACTTTTAGATTTAATAGATAATAATGCGCATTCAAGGAAACCAAACAATAGACGATCGGATTCTATTAACTCAGAACCTTTTACCGTCATTGTTATACATTACCACCATTAACAATCGAAGAAAAACATACAAAAATTAAATAAAAAGATAAATTAAACGTCTCAAGCAATAAATAAACTTGAAATAACACCAGAAATAAACAAAGAAATCCAACTCCACAAAAGAACTCCAAGTGAAATGAAAAGAATCGGATCCTAAATGTCTTAATCTTTTGTGGCGTTTATATATAGATTTGTTTTCCTAATTCTTGTCAGGGGAAAGAGATAATTCACGTTGCCCGGGTGAAATATCTTGCATTTTGAGGTAATTACGGGCGGGGGAGGGGGGCGGGGGGGCGGGGGGAGGGTGTGGTGAGGTGAGGTGGGGAGAAATGGGGTGAAAACTGTGGTGAAATGTGGTTTTAGTCAAGGTCGTGTGATTGTGTGTGTGTGTGTGTGTGTTTGTGTGTGTGTAAGTCTCTATTGTATTTCTCTTTCTCTTATTTCCTTCTTTCTTCTCTTCGCTTTTCTATCTTTTTTCTTTCTTCTCTTCCTCTCTTCTTCCTCCTCTTCTTCTTCTTAATCCTTCCTCTTTCCTTCTCTTCCTTCTTTTCTATTCCTCTCCTCTCTTTCTCTTTGTTTATTTGTTTGCTTATTTGTCTCATTTTGTTATTATGAATGTAACAAAATTTAAGAATGTTTCTCTGAGTAAGTAGTAGTAGTAGTAGTGGTAGTAGTGGTGGTGTGGTGGTGGTGGTGGGTGTGGTAGTGGTGTGGTGGTGGTGGTGGGTGTGGTTGTAGTAGTAGTAGTAGTAGTAGTAGTAGTAAAAAAATGACATTAAAAAAAAAACTTACAATTTATCAAAGTAACCAATCTCTCTCTCTCTCTCTCTCTCTCTCTCTCTCTCTCTCTCTCTCTCTCTCTCTCTCTCTCAGGTGTGGCAGTCCCAGAGAAGTGCAGCAGAGGGACTATGAGACACCCCAGCCCCCCCCTCCTCCACTTCCCTCCCCCCACCACCACCACCGCCACCACCACCACCACCACCACCGCCACCGCCTCCACAGCCGCCACCCCAAAGGACACTCCATCTTGTAAGTGCTGTGATTAAGTGTTCATATTTATCTATTTATTTATTTATTTATTTGTTTTTATTTATTTATTTTTTTTTTTTTTGGTATGTGTATTGAATCTTAACATTTTTTTAGTTTAGTGTGACAGTTTTTTTTATCTTGTTGCCTGTTATCAGATTTGTTATTTTTCTGTGGTTTATTTGTGGGCCGTAACTATTTTGTTCTTATTATGCTTTAAAAGTTGTATTTTTGTGGTCAATATATCTAAATCTTTCAAAAATCTGTCTCGGTTTTCATCTGGGAAGAAGAAAAAATATAAAGAACTAACCTAACCTAAACTAACCCCTCCCTTCCCTCTCCCCAAAGCTGTACCACCACCATCACCACCACCATCTATTAATCTATTTTTTATTTTGTTCTTTATATTCGGTCTTAATTTTTATTTACGAAAAAAAACCTAACCTAACCTAAATTATCTCCCCCTTAGAACTGTACCACCACCATCACCCCCACCACCACCGTCTACTTATTTATTCCTTTTATTTTGTTTTTGGTATTTTATCTTTGTTTTTATCTGGGAAACAACCCTAATCTAACCTAAACTACCCCCTCCCGCAGAGCTGTACCACTACCGAGCCACCACCATCACCACCACCACCATCTATTTATTCATTTATTCTTATTTTGTATTTTTGGAATTTAATCTTAATTTTTATCTGCAAACCTAACCTAACCTAACCCCCCTCAGAGCTGTACCACTTACCGAGCCACCACCGTCACCACCACCACCACCACCACCACCGTCATGGCGCCTCGGTTCTGCATCGGCCCCTGTTCTCTGTGCCTGCGTGCTGCGAAGTGGCTGCCAGTGCTGTTCATTGTCGTTGTGGTGGTGTGGTCATACTATGCTTACGTCCTGCAACTCAACCTGCGTATGTATTATGTGTGTGCGTGTGTGTATGTACGTGTGTGTGTGTCTGTGTCTGTGTGCGTGAAATTTTGTTAGGTTTTTTCTTTTTTCTTTGTGTTTTTCAGTGTATGGTTTTTTTTTTTTTATGATAATGTGTGTGTGTGTGTGTGTGTGTGTGTGTGTGTGTGTGTGTGTGTGTGTGTGAAATTTTGTTAGGTTTTTTTCTTTTTTCTTTGTGTTTTTCAGTGTATGTTTTTTTTAATGATAATGTGTGTGTGTGTGTGTGTGTGTGTGTGTGTGTGTGTGTGTGTCGGTAAATAAAAAATAATGGCATTTTAGTGTTATTTTATATTTGCTAATCCTGACTTTTATTTTCTTTGCAGTCACTATCACAAATATCATCGAGAAATGTGAGTATTTGTGAGGTTACTTCTTACATATGAAAATAATGAGCAATAATAAACATAACATCACTATAATAAAAATAACTTAAACAAAAATAATCATAACAATAATAAACTATAATAAACCTAACTTTAACCTACCTTCATAATAACCTTCCCTTGTCCTTTGTTGTAGTTCCTTTATGTTGATACTTATATAAAAAAACCCACAAAATAGTAGTTTCTTAGTCTTGTATTGTGTTATATCAAAAAAATACCCACAGAATTAATGGTAATGTCATTTTCTTTATCTTGTGTTGTGTTATATCAAAAAACACCCACAGAATCAATGTTAATCTCAGTTTCTTTGTCTTGTGTTGTGTTATATCAAAAAATACCCACAGAATTAATGTTAATCTCAGTTTCTTTGTCTTGTGTTGTGTTATATCAAAAAATACCCACAGAATCAATGGTAATGTTAGTTTCTTTGTCTTGTGTTGTGTTATATCAAAAAATACCCACAGAATTAATGGTAATGTTAGTTTCTTAGTCTTGTGTTGTGTTATATAAAAAAACACCCACAGAATTAATGGTGATGTCAGTTTCTTTGTCTTGTGTTGTGTTATATCAAAAAATACCCACAGAATTAATGGTAATGTTAGTTTCTTTGTCTTATGTTGTGTTATATCAAAAAATACCCACAGAATTAATGGTAATCTCAGTATGGTAACAGTTCCTTGTCTTTCTCTCTCTGTGTGTAGGCTTCTATCTGATCATCTACCACATCCTGCTGGTGATGTTCCTGTGGGCGTACTGGCAGACCATCTTCACTGATATAGGCATTGTCCCTAAGCAGGTGAGAGACAGACAGACTGACGGACAGAGTGAGTGTGTTTGTGTGTGTGTGTGAGATAGAGAGAGAAAAAGTGAATGTGTGAAAGTGTGTGTGTGTGTGTGTGTATGAAAGTGAGTGTTTCTTTGTGTGTGTGAGAGAGAGAGAGAGAAAGTGAATGTGTGAAAAAGTGTATGTGTGTGTGAGAGAGAAAGAGAGAGAGAGAGAGCATACGTGGGTGTTTGTTTTATGAAATGCGTGTTTTTTTATCATTTTTTTCTATTTTTCTTGATTTTTTAATACGAGAGAGAGAGAGAGAGAATGCATATGTGTGTTTGTATATGAAATGTATGTTATTTATAAGTTATTTCATTATTTTGTTGTTGTTGTCATTGTTCTTCTTCTTTTTCTTCTTCTTCTTCTTCCTCTTCTTCTCATTATTATTATCATCGTTATTATTATTAACCTTAACTTTCCCACCACCACCACCACCACCACCACCACCACCACCACCACCACCACAGTTCCGCCTGCCGCCCTCTGAGCTGGACCGCTATGAGGCCGGGGAGACGGACGAGGCTCGCCGCTCTGTCTTGGAGGGCTTCACGCAGAAACAGAACCTCCCCATCTACAACAGAACAGTCATGGGAGGTGAGACACAGACAGACAGACAGACAGACAGAGAGAATATCATTAAAAAAACAAAAGTACCATTAAAAAACACATATATAAAAAAGAAAGAAGGAAACATATTAACTAACTTTCATACATACACACACACACACGTACAGCACATCTATAGCATTAAAAAAAGAAAAGTACCTTGAAAAACACAGATAAAAAAGAAAGAAAAACACATAACTATATTTCATACATACACACACACACACTACACACCCATATCTAACCTAACTTAACCAATGATAGAGGTAAAAAAATATCTTAAAAAAACAAAAATACAGTGAAAACACGCAAGAAAATAAAACAACGACCAAATTTCATACACAAAAAATATTAAATACACACACACACACACACTCATACCTAACCTAACCTAACATAACTTATAAGCAAGAGAGAGAATATAAAAACAATGAAAAATATGTAAAAAAAAGCAGAAAACATTACTAAAACACACACAGAGAATATAAGAAAACAAGAAACAATGAAAAATATGTAAAAAAACAAAGAAAAATTACTAAAACACACACAGAGAGAATATAAGAAAACAAAAAACAGAACGAAAAATATATAAAAAAAACAAAGAAAACACACAAACACACACAAAGAATATAAAAAAAACAAAAAACAGAACGAAAAATATAAAAAAAACCACAAACACACAAACACACACCCTAACCTAACCTAACCTAACCCCAAACCCCACAGAAATCCGTTACTGCGAGAGATGCGTCCAGATTAAACCCGATCGCTGCCACCACTGTTCTGTGTGCGGCGTGTGTGTGCTGAAGCTTGACCACCACTGCCCCTGGGTTAATAACTGCGTCTCGTTCACTAATTACAAGTTCTTCGTCCTCTTCCTGGGTTACGCGCTGCTGTACTGCCTGTTCATCGCCGCCACCACCCTCCAGTACTTCATCTTGTTCTGGAAAGTGAGTGGGACAGACAGAGAGACGGAGAGAGAGAGAGAGTGAGAAACTGTGAGAGAGAGAGAGAGAAATAGAATAAGTGTTACATTTTTTGAGGGAGAGAAATAGAATAAGTTAATTTTTTTGAGGGAGAGAAAGAAGAGGGTGATAAAGAGAGAGAGAGAGAGAGAGAGAGAGACAGAGAGTGAAATAGAATAAGTGATAATTTTTTGAGGGAGAGAAAGAAGAGAGAGAGAGAGAAATAGAATAAGTGTTAAGTTTTTTTGAATGAGAGAAAGAATAGGGTGATAGAGAAGAGAGAGAGAGAGAGGGGAGGGGGGAGGATGGAAGAGATGAATTAGGAAGAGAGAGAGAGATACTTGTAAATTAAACAGAAAGAGAGAGAGAGAGAGAAAACCGAACATTCTTTTTTATTTGGGGAAGTGAGTTCAGAGAGAGAGAGAGGATGAAAGAGATAAATTAGAAAGAGAAAGAGAGAGAGAGAGAGAGAAAGCAACAGTATTAATTTCTCTTTATTTGGGGAAGTGAATGTAAGAGAGAGAGAGAGAAAAAAAAAAGAAAGTAAAGAAGAAAAGAATGAGAAATAATGTTAACTTTTTTGAGGGGGAGAAAAAAAGAGAGCGAGAGAGAGAGAAAGTGAGCGAGAAAGAAAGAAAGAAACTACAAAACACAACAACACCATATGATAAACCCACACCAAACAAAACATACCACACAACATTACAATCAACACCACTACCACCACCACCACTGCTAATAATGACCCCAGTCCCCCTCTTCCTCATCCTCCTCTTCCTCCTCTTCCTCCTCCTCCTCCTCCTCCTCCTCCGCCTCGTCCGGGCAGAACCAGCTGACAGTGGATGGCAAATTTCACATCTTGTTTGTGTTCTTTGTGTCCATCATGTTTGCCATCAGTCTGGTGTCGCTGTTTGGATACCACGTGTTCCTGGTGCTCAAAAACAGATCGACGCTGGGTGAGTATGTGTGTGTGTTTGTGTGTGTGTTTTTTTGTCTTTGTTTTTCTTTTTCTTCTTTTTCTTTATCTTTCTCTCTGTCTTTCTGTGTCTTTCTGTCTGTTTGTCTTTTTGTTTTTCTGTATTTGTCTTTCTTTCTGTCTTTCTGTGTCTTTCTGTATGTTTGTCTTTTTGTTTTTCTGTATTTGTCTGTCTTTCTGTCTTTTTGTCCTGTCTATGTGTGTTTGTCTTTGTCTTTATCTTTCTGTCTGTCTTTCTGTCTGTTTGTCTTTTTGTTCTTCTGTATTTGTCTTTCTGTCTGTCTTTCTGTGTCTTTCTGTCTGTTTGTCTTTTTGTTCTTCTGTATTTGTCTTTCTTTCTGTCTTTCTGTGTCTTTCTGTATGTTTGTCTTTTTGTTTTTCTGTATTTGTCTGTCTTTCTGTCTTTTTGTCCTGTCTATGTGTGTTTGTCTTTGTCTTTATCTTTCTGTCTGTCTTTCTGTCTGTTTGTCTTTTTGTTCTTCTGTATTTGTCTTTCTGTCTGTCTTTCTGTGTCTTTCTGTCTGTTTGTCTTTTTGTTCTTCTGTATTTGTCTTTCTTTCTGTCTTTCTGTGTCTTTCTGTATGTTTGTCTTTTTGTTTTTCTGTATTTGTCTGTCTTTCTGTCTTTTTGTCCTGTCTGTGTGTGTGTGTGTGTGTGTGTCTGTCTTTGTTTTTCTGTGTGTCTATCTCTCTGTCTTTTTGTCTTTGTCTGTCTGTCTGTCTGTGTGTCTGTCTTTGTGGTGCTTAAGAACAGATCCAAATTGAGTAAGTGTGTTTGTCTGTGTGTGTGTGTGTGTGTGTGTGTGTATGATTAAGTTTAAGTTAGTAATATTGATTGTTAATATGAGTTACATTGCGTGTTTAGATTAGAACTTACAATTGTCATATATATTAGCTACAGTCTGTGTGTGTGTATGTTTTGATTAGGTGCAATTTTAATGCATTTGTCTGTTTTTTATCTAGTATAAGAGATAGAATTCTCATCAAACCTAACCTAACCTAATTCCTACTCCCGCAATACAAAGTCAGTTTTTATCTCGTACAATGAACAGAAATCTCACCAAATATAACCTAACTTAACCTAACCTATCCTAACCTAACCTAACCTAACCTAACCTACTCTAACCTAATTTCTACCCCCAATACAAAATCAATTTTTATGTACTACAATGAACAGAAATCTCACCAAATATAACCTAACTTAACCTAACCTATCCTAACCTAACCAAAACATACCCTAACCAAAACCTAACCTAACCTAATAAACCTACCATACCCCAACCTAACCTAACCTAATTCCTACCCCAATACAGAGTCATTCCGCGCGCCAATCTTCCGTCTGAACCACGCTTGGGTGCAGGACAAGGACGGCTTCAGTTTAGGGGCGTGTAATAACTTCATTGAGGTGTTTGGGGAGGATAGAAGGAAGTGGTTCTTGCCGCTAGCCACAAGGTAGGTGTACATGTGTGCGTGTGTGTGTACGTGTGTGTACGTGTAGTTTTGTGTTTGCTTCTGTGTTTGTGTGCGTTCGTTTGTTTGTGCGTGTTTTAGTGGTGGTTTTCTTTCTTTATTTTTTTTTTTGAGTAATTAGCTTTTGTTGTGTCTTTAATGTGTGTTTCTAGTCTCTCTCTCTCTCTCTCTCTCTCTCTCTCT
>JAHFWG010000332.1:81542-93765 GCA_020233015.1 Callinectes sapidus | reverse complement strand
TCTCTCTCTCTCTCTCTCTCTCTCTCTCTCTCTCTCTCTCTCTCTCTCTCTCTCTCTCTCTCTCTCTCTCTCTCTCTCATCTAATCCTTTCAAAACATTTCTAAATCTCTTTAATATTTCCACTACTGTACTCTTGATCAACTAAACCACCACCCACTGCGCTGTGTTAATATGAGTAACTTTATGTGCTGCCAATGTGTTAGTTCAGTGTATATCAGTATCAGTGTATTAATAGCAGTGGTGTTTTTAAGTGGGTTTTTTTTTTCCTTTTTATTTATTTATTTTTTTTGTCAGTTTTTTGTTTCGTTTTTGTGGTTTTTGTGGTTTTTTGTTGTTTTGTCAATTTTTGTTTAGTTTTTGTCTATTTTTGTTTAGTTTTTGTCTATTTTTGTTTAGTGTTTGTCTATATTTGTGATTTTGTTTGTTTTGTCATGCTTTTTTCTTGTTTTTCTTGTTGTTTTCTTGTTTTTTTTATCTGTCTTTCGTCTAAAATATCAATGAATAACCCTGTGCTGTTTTTCATGAAGTTTAAAATGTGTATGTGTGATTTCTTTCTTCTTTTGTGGAATTTTAAATGTAGAATCCTTTGAAACGCAACTAAATAAGGTGCAATAATATATATAAACTTTGTATCTTTTTTCTTTATTTTCTCAAAGCTTTTATTATTTCATTCCTTTACAGTTTCATTTCTTATTTGTTCTTCCTTTATTTCATCTTTTTTTCTCTGTTATTTAATTTATAGCAGTGTTTTTTCTTCCTTATCTTTCAGTGTCTCTGTCTTTCCCTTACACACACACACACACACACACACACACACACACACACACACACACACACACACACACACACTTTTCCTGCTGGCTTATAGTTAATTGTTGCTTTGTAGAGAGAGAGAGAGAGAGAGAGAGAGAGAGACAGAGAGAGAGAGAGAGACAGAGAGAGAGAGAGAGTTTTACATCTCCAACACACACACACACACACACACACACACACACACACACACACACACACACACACACACACACACACACACTTGCATGCATCATAATCACTTGTGCTTGGCAGTAGTAGCAGTAGCAGCAGCAGCGACAGCAGTAGTAGTAGTAGTAGTAGCAGTAGTAGTAGTAGTAGTAGTAGTTAAATGTACTAACACTACTAATAATTGTATACTTTAACTAATAAGAAAATAATAACAGTAATAATAGAGAAAATTTTGTGCAAGAATATTTAGTAGTAGTAGTAGTAGTAGTAGTAGTAGTAGTAGTTGCAGTAGTAGTAGTAGTAGTAGTAGTAGTAGTAGTAGTAGTAGTAGTAGTTGACACCTGTGCTTGTTGCTAATGGTACAGGTGGCAGGTGGGTATAAATGTGCTGTGTTGAACCTAACTTAATCTAATCTAATCTTACCTAACCTAACCTAATCTTTCTTCATTCATTTTAATTCTACTGGTTTTATTTATTTATTTATTTATTTATTTTTATGTTTATGTATTTATTTATTTACTTGTATATACATTTTTCTTAATTATTTTATATTATCTATTTTCATATATATTATTTAAACTTTTTTTCATGATTTTTATCTTTGTTTTTTTTCTAATATATAAATCTGAAGCATTGATGAGGTTTGTATGTGTATTAAATTTTCACTTTTATTATTATTGTTATTGCATTGTTATTATTATTATTGTTGTTGTTATTATCATTGTATTTAAACTAACACTAATACTAAACATTTTTTATTTACTTGTTGACTTAACCCTCTCTTACTTAAAAAAAACAACAACTTAATCTAGCTTAACATAACCTTACTTTTGGCCAATTCTTTCATCCTTTCAGTGGACTGGCAATATTAGTGGGCATTTTTGAGTTTTATTGTTTTGTTACCCTTGGCCAGTTTCCCTCTCTTACATTAAAAAAACACTAACTTAACCTAACCTGATTTTTGGTCTGTTTTCATTATTTTTTTTTACCTAACCTAACTCTTACTTGAAAAAACAAACTTAACCTAACGTAATCTAATTTTGGCCTGTTTTCATTGTTTTTTTTACCTAACCTAACCCTTCTTACTTTAAAAAAACCTAACCTAACATAACATACCCTAACCTAACCTAACCCAATTTTTGTCCTGTTTTCATTATTTTTTTTACCTAAACTAACCCCTTCGTACTTAAAAAAAACTTAACATACCCTAACCTAACCTAACCTAATTTGCCCCCCCCTCCCCCGCCCCCCAGCCTGGGTGACGGAGTGACGTACCCCCAGCGCTGCATTGACGAGGACCAGGACGGCTTGCTGGGCCCTCGACACCGCTGGGCTGATGATGACGACAATGAGATGGCTTTCACCGGCTACAGCAACCACCATGCGCAGAGTAAGTGTGTGTGTTCGTGTGTTTGTGTGTGTGTGTGTGTGTGTGTGTGTGTGTGTGTGTGTGTGTGTGTGTGTGTGTGTGTGTGTGTGTGTGTTCTATTCCTCCTCTTCCTTTTTTGTCTTCCTTTTTCCTATTGTTGAATGTGTAAGTGTCAGAGAGAGAGAGAGAGAGAGAGAGTGTGTGTGTGTGTGTGCGTGTGTGTGTATAGGTTATTTACTTGTTTTTATCATTCTCGTCTTTTCCTTTTCTGTTTTAATTTTTTTCATTTTTTTAGGAGGTGTTTTGTGTGTGTGTGTGTGTATTTTATTTTTTTTTTTCTATTTTATTATATTTTATCTTTTCTTTTGTTTTGCTTTTTTTGTTTTTTAGGTGTTTTTGTACATAAGTATTTTGTTTGGTTGTGTGTGTGTGTGTGTGTGTGTGTGTGTAACCAAACCTAACTTATTCACAACACCAAATAACACTAACCCATAAAAAACCACAACTGTACTAACTATTTAACATTTTAACCTAACCTAACCTAACCTAACCTAACATTGCCCTTATATTTCTCCCCCCACAGGCCTGGAGGAGGTGGTGGTGCAGTCCAATCATACCAACCCAGTGTAAGCTAACCACCACACACCACCACCACCACCACCACCACCACCACCACCACCACACACCACAAGAACCAAGATGAAGCCAGTATACATTCAAGATTTCCATTCATCTCTCCACTTCTGGGTTTAAACTTGTCAATTCTCAAAGTCAAGATTACCTGCGTTTTGGTCTATATGTGTACCAAGACGTAATTTTTTTAAGGGGCATATTACTATCTTGTGTGTAATGCATTAATGGGTACTGTCAGTTTTAATGGTTTTTATGTGGCATTGTAAAGATCTCATATTTTGTGTATTTCCCTACAAGAATACCAAACAATAACAACAGGAGAGAGAGAGAGAGAGAAGGAGAAGAACACAACACTAACCTTACCACTTAAACCTCCTAAACAACCAAACCTTCACTAATATTAACAGGAGAGACAAAACAAAGATCTCAACACTACAACATCACCATCTCACCATCCTAAAATCTCACTGAATCTATAAGTATACTGGCATTGAACAGAGAGTGGTACATCACAGCACAGACCAGCTTTTTGTGGCGTCAGGTTGGCAATGCACACACAGCGGCCCAGACACAACGCACTGCAGGCTTGTGAGGAAGTACATAGAGCTGCTTGTTGTGTTAGTTTGTGTTGTGATGTGTGTGTGTGCTTGTGTGTGAGAGACAGAGAGAAAGAGGAGTTTTAAATAAGGAATTGAAGGAAGAAGTTGAAGAGAAGGAGGAAAAGGAAAGTGTTTATGTGTGTGTGTGTGAGAAAGAGAGAGAAAAGGAGTGAAATTATGAGGAATTGGAGGAAGAAATGGAAGAGAAGGAGGAGGAGGAGGAAAATGCTTTTGTATATGAAAGAGAAGGAGTTAAATGAGGAATTGGAGAAGGAAATTGAAGAGAAGGAGGAGGAGGAGGAGGAAGGAAATGTGTCAGAGAGAGGGAAGGATTTAAATGATGAGGAACTGGAGGAAGAGGAGGAGGAGGGAGTGTGTGTGAGAAAGAGAGAAGGAGTTAAATAATGATGAAATGAAGGAGGAAATTGAATAAAAGGAGGAAGAAGGAAGGAAAGAAGTGTGTGTGTGTGTGTGTGTGTGTGTGTGTTGAAGGTGGACAGAAGAAAAAAGGTGTTATGTGTTACTTTAAGCTATAGTGACTGAGAGGACATAGAAATAGCATACAATCACAAGTTATAGTGATTGAAATGAACTGATTGAAAAAGTGGAAAGAAGTGGAAATACTGACATGAATAAAGGGGAAAAATCTGGAAATGAATTGAGAGAAGGAGAGAAAAGGAAAAAATAGAGAAAAAAGGAAAGATTGACTGAATAGAGAAAGAAAATGAAAAAATGAGTAAATTTATGTGTGTTAATGGAAAGATGGTTGAAATATCACTAGAGAAAAGAGAAGAAAGGAGACAATTTACATGTTTAATTATAGAAAACTACAAAGACTCACAAATCTACAGAAAAAGCAGAAAAAAACAAAAAACATCAAATTTATATCTATAATTAACGAACGAACACGAAAAAAAGGAAAAAATAAAAATAGCATAGAATTGACATATGTATTTAGGAAAGTGTAATGATTTAAGGTGAGCGAAGTGTTACCAAGTGTTCCGCAGTGTTGCCAGCTGTGCAGATCAGAGGAACACACACACCCATCACCCCATCATCATCCAAACGTGATAGTGACACTTGAATCCCCAAAAAATGATGACGATGGCAGTGGACGTGAAAAATAAAACGAAAAACGAAAAAAAAAAAAAAAAACGCACGATTCCACATTTTATAGCATCATTTTACAGTTTTTTCTTTGTGTGTGTGCGTGTGTGCGTGTTTTTTTAAATGGCTAACGCGCTGCTCTGTCGATGAATCAAACCCCATTATAAGCTAAGAGAGAGAGAGAGAGAGAGAGTCGCTGTACTTACAAATGAAGGCAGAGTGAGTGTTAGTCAAAAAGAATCATCTCAAGTTAGTTTATAAGGCATTTTGAAGTCCCATTTGTACTCTCTCTCAAGTCCTTCCCTTCCTTGTGATAACTAAAGAAAGAGAGAGAGAGAGAGGTGCAGTATGGCCATCTCAAACTATCTATGCTTCACTACTACCAAGACTACTAATATCTCTCTTGTATCTGTGAAGGGTCTCGATAAGGCTGAAGAAATTACCCATAAAGCCACGATGGTTCTATAAATGCCACACTAACTACTAAGGGCTGTAGAAACGACCCCTCATAGTGTTGGCTATTAGTTCTGTCGTCTATATTCAGTAACACTTCACCACTACACCACCTCCGCTATTTCAAAAGGCTCAGGTGTAAGTGGCGCCATTTTGCCAGGGTGGTTTTGTATGGTTCTAATGATGAGTGGATTAAGGTTGCTATTTACGGAGAAACGCCTCACAGACCCACCTTGTAGTCTCCGTGGCCTTGGAAAATAGTTGTGGTGAGGGACTGGAGTGTTTCTTTATATGCTACACTACTGAGGGCTGAAAGAATGGCAGTTTGTGATAGCTATGGGGTGTGGCTAGTAGTGTGGTAGTGGTGGTGGTGGTGCAGTGAAGGCTTAAGGTGTGTTAGGTTAGGTTAGGTTTTTGATATGGTACTTTGAGGTGTTTTTTCCTTCTTTTTTTAAGGCTCAAGATGTGTTAGGTTAGGTTTTTTGAAAAGGTACCTCCTTTTCGTGTTATGTAAGCTGGTCAAGGGTAACAAAAATGATGGAGGTAGTTTGTGGTGAGGTACGGTTTAATATTCCTTTGTAAATTAGGTTAGGTTTGGGTGTTAACCCCTTCAGTACTGGGACACATTTTTACTATGACGTTTAGGTGTGATTAGATGACTTTATTGATATTAGCAAGGATGTATGGAGCTCAGATGATTAATGGCCAGAGTCCGTACTGTTTTAATCCCCACATGAATTTCTGAAGCTGTTGAAAAATGACAATAAGCAGAATAAGTATGAAAATATGTCCCAGTACTGAAGACAGGTAAGGTTTCAATATTCTTTCCAGAGATTTGAGTCTGGTTGAGGTTTTGAGAAGATAGAAGCAACTACTGAAAGGGTTAAAATATCATTCTTGCTCATAATTTAAGTTAGGTTGCGGTGTTGAGAAGAAAGAAGAAGAAGCAAGCTTTCAACATTCTTTCCAATAATTTAAGTTAGATTGAGGTTTTTGAGAAGATAGAAGCAACATTTAAGATATCATTCATCATCATAATTTAAGTTAGATTGAGTTTATTTAAAGACAGAAGCAAGGTTTGAATATCCAACCCAAGTGATCCTAACCTAACGTAATCTTACCTAACCTTACCTTACCTAACCTAACCTATCCCAACCTAACCTAACCAAACGACCCCAAACAAACCCAACGCAACCAGAGGCAGTTAATGAAAAGGGTGTACTAGAATTTTCACCCTTATGTGCCCCACTCCCAAAGACTAGAATTTGATGCGATTATTACTGGCATGGGTGTTGCTTTAATTAGTGTGTACTGGAGAGAGAGAGAGAGAGAGAGAGAGAGGGTGATGATTCTTGTGTGTGTGTGTGTGTTGGTTACTGCACAGGACTTCAAGATGCTGTGATAGAGTTTGGCATTGCATCTTCTGTGTGTGTGTGTGTGTGCGTTATTGTCACAAGACTGTCATGAATGAATAGTGTTAATTTTGTAGTGCTGAGGTTTGTCCTGGAAGAGAGAGAGAGAGAGAGAGAGAAAGAGAGTTAGGTTTATAGTGCTATTTTGTCATGGAGTAGCGAGATAGAGATAGAGACAGAGAGAGAGACAGAGACATGATCTATTAATGCAACCCACTTAAACTGTTTCTCCTATAAACACCTAAAATTTTCTAAACCTTTTTCTAATTTTCAGGTTGCATGTAAATCAACTTCATATTCTTTCTGTAATTATCTCTGAGTTTCGTGAAGGTTTATGTATGTCAATTATTTTTTCTCTTTATGTGTCTCTTCAGATTTCCTCTCAGTCTTTGGGAAGGTTTATGTAAATATTTTTCTTTGTTTTTGTGTGTCTACAGATTTCCTCTTAAGTCTGTCAGTGAAGGGAAGAGTTTAAGCTGACACTAATACTAAATAATTCGTAAGTCAGTGTTCCTCTCCTTGCTGACACCATGCACATTAGTCAGTCAGGTAAGAGGTAACATCTTCCCTACATTTTCTATCAGTCAGTGAAGAAATGACACCCTCCAATCATTATCAGTCAGTCATTCAGTCCATTTCCTTTGCTGACACCGCATATGTTCCCAGTCAGTAATGAGGTAACTTCCATCACTGTCAGTCTGTTAATTCTCACTGCTATTCCACTCATGTACTCACAGTCAGGTACACAAGAACTTTATACCCTCTGCCATTCTCTCACAGATCAGATACAACAACTATATTCCCTACAATCAGTCTATATCTTTACTACCACCATATACTCTCCTACAGTCAGATATGAGGTGACAACTATCTCTTCTCTACAGTCTATAATCTACCGCCCACCATATCCCACAGTCACTGGTATCATACTCTTTACCGGTCACTGTTGTTGGTTTCTCAATATTCTGTCCCCCCCTGATGGCTTGAAGTGTACTTAATATATAGGATTCTTACGTGCCCCAATGCCAGTGTGATCTTGAGTCCTGCATCTGTCCAGTGTGGGGTGAGGAGGGGTGGTATTAGGTGCTGTGAACTGATGCAGGAAGGTGAAGAGAAAAGGTGCAGGAACGATATGTTTTGATTGGTAGTTTGTATTGAAAAAGGAGGAAGGTGTTTTGTGAAGTGGGTGGAGTGATGTTTGGGTTATGATGGTAGTGGTGGTGGTGGTGGTGAAGTACATAATGTGATTTGAAGAGGTTATGTTGTTTTTTCATTTTGTAACTGTGTGTGTATGTGTTGAGAGAGAGACATACAGACAGAGAGAGGTTAAAGGTTTGGTCTAAAGGTGTTGTAGGTGAAATATTGTCAACTTAAATAATCTGTATTCTGTGTCATTTTATAACATATTGTGTGCGAGTGTACATGTGTATGATTAAACTGGCATTCCTTTTTATAAACTGTATGTTACAACTGAAGAACATATTATATTCATGCATTAATCACCACAAAACACACCACACAACAGGAAACGAGTATAATTCTTTGTTTACATGTATATTATCTGACATTAGACTCTGACAACCATATATTGAAACCAGAAAGATATGAATTGGATAACAAAAATATATTCAAGGATTCTTAACCTAAATTCTGTTCACATAAGAAATAAGAGAGAAGAGTTGTTGATAATGATAACCACTACTACCACCACCACCACCACCACCACCACCACTTACCAACCTAACACGACAAACTGGTACTGGTAATCCTACTTAACCTAACCTTACCTAACCTAACCCAACACACCACCACCCCCACCACCACCACCACCACCACTACTGCTAATGTGGGTGTAGAGAGAGAGAGAGGTGTGTGCAGTGTGGCCACCTCACATTCTCTCCTGTGCTTTATTTCACTATTAAGTCCTGCGTTTGTTTATATTCCCTCGCTGTGTATTATTTCTTTCCCCTTCACCGTGTCTGTCTGTCTGTAAGTAAACCATTCGCTTGATGTGTGTTTGTGTTTCGTTTTTGTGTTTTTAATTTTTGGATTGATTTGTGTCTCATTACAATTGTTGGCTTTTTGGAACAGTAATAGTTTTTTTTTCTGACTTTTTCAGATAATATACAAATATACAATGTTCGTTTGTTTGTTATTTGGAACCTCAATACTGGAGGAGGAGAGATAATTGAAGTTACATTAGCTTATGTTAGGTTTCAATATGGTGGAGGATAACTTGAATGTAGTTGAAGAAAGATGATTTAGTTGAAGATAAGGATGTTTGAATGCGTGTTTGTGTGTTTGGAGTAATTAAATTAGGTTGTTATAGTGTGTGTGTGTGTGTTTGTATATGAGTAATGAGATTAGATTAGGTTAGGTTAGGAGTTCAAGATTGAAGGAGGTTAAAAAGGATGTTTGTGTGTTTGGAGTAATTAAGTTGGTTGGTATAGTGTGTGTGTTAGTATATGAGTAATGTGATGAGGTTAGGATAGGTTAGAAGTTGAAAATTGAAGAAAGACTGTTTTGAAGTTTGTTTAGAGTAATTAGGTTAAGTTGAATTGTCATTGTGTTTTGAAGTTTGTTTAGAGTAATTAGGTTAAGTTGAATTGTCATTGTGTGTGTGTGTGTGTTAGTATATGTATAATGTGAAGAGGTTAGATAGGTAAGGTATCTTTCAATAGGGCATTAGTTGAAGATAAAGCTATTTCAATGTGTCTAGAGTTATTAGGTTAAGTTAGGGTGTCATGGTGTGTGTTTGTATGTGAGTAATTTGATTAGGTTAGGTTGACTTCAAGTTGGAATAGGTTAGAATTGGTCATTGTTAGCATCACTATAGTAAGATATTGATATTTGGAGAGAGAGAGAGAGAGAGAGAGAGAGAGAGAGAGAGAGAGAGAGAGAGAGAGAGAGAATGTACAAGAGAGAGAGAGATGGGAATAAGGGAGGTATGAAAAAGCATTGAGAGAGAGAGATGGGGATTATCATAAATCTCTCTCTCTCTCTCTCTCTCTCTCTCTCTCTCTCTCTCTCTCTCATTTTTTACATGCATTAAAACAGAAAATTTAGGTTTGGAATCCTTAAATCTATCCTTATTATTTTATTAATTTACCATTTATGCACAGAACCACGAAAAAAACCTTTAATTTGACATACGGTATATTTCACACATATATACACTTTTAACCGCATTTTAAGGAGTTATTCACCATTATTTAACCTCATTATAATTTATCACAACATTTTTTGATAAGTAGATAACAAATAACACTTTAATTTAGATCCTTCAAAAAATTAGTTAACGAAAGGAGACAAGAAGAGGAGGAAGAGGAAACACGTGACAAGATCAGCTGACTTCACCAAAACATTACATTTTTCAACATTTTTCTCCTTTCCACGGCTGTCCCTCCCTCCACCATGGCTGAGGTGAGGGGAACAATGCTTTACCCCCATCCCTACCATGAAATCACCATGAATTAACTTGATATAAAGGCAGGAAGAGTGAAATAAGGGGTTTGTTTACGTTTGGGTTAGGAATGGGGCGTTTCATTGCGTCTTTGTTTATGTATTTGTTATTTTCGTGGTTTGTTTTGTTTTTATTTACTTGTGGTGGTTTTGGTGGTGTTGTAAGTGTGGTGGTGATGGTGGTGGTGTTAAAATATGAGTGGTGTTTAAGTGTTAAGTATAAGTGAAGTGAAGATTTTGTTATTGATTTCTCTTCTTTCTCTTTGCAGGAAATGAGAAGAAGTTTAATGGAACTGATGAAGAGGTAAGGATATAAACCAAAGATAAATGTTTACTTTAACACCAGTTTCTCTCAAGTTGGCTTTTCATATATGTGTTTGTTTTTCAAGGGTTTTTTCCGTTTTTTTTTCCTCCCTTGTTTTGTGGTGTTCTTTATTTAACGGTTATTTGAAAGTCTATATTGTTTATTTTCTCTCTTGTTTTTATAGGTCTAGTTAAAATTGCATGTTATTCTGGTATATTTCTACTTTAGGTCGTCTTTCAAATTGGCTTTTCCTTACCCTTCCTATCTGTTAGAACTTTCCACACTGAGTAATTTGACCCCCATATGTACCTGACGCAAATCAATTATAAAGGCGATACCGATTTTTGAAGATTTACCCAATTTGCGGGAGGCGTGGGGGAGGGGGGGGACGCGACTAGCCACCCGGCAACACCGCCCCGTGTCGTGTCTCGAGGGTAACTGATTTGCACCAGGTACATGTGGGGGTCAAATTATTCAGTATGGAAGGGTAGGAATAGCCAACTTGAGACTGGTGGTGAAGTAAAATAATAGCAAATAAAACAACAACAGTAATAACAATAGCAATAACAAAAATGACAATATTAATGCGTCAGGTTAAATGAGCTTCAATAACACTCTTGTCCCATTTTCTTTGCAGTACTGATGATGTGCTGGGAATTATTATCACAGACCGCGATGGTGTGCCGATACTGAAAGGTGAGAGAGAGAGAGAGAGAGAGTGAGACTAAAAACCACATCTAACCTAACCTTGTGTCAAATTTTATAATCTCTTCAATGCAACTCAACCTAACCTAACCCAGCACAATTTTTTACCTCCAAAAGTTTGCATTCTTCCCTCCATATCTCCTTCAACAAATTTCCTCCAAGCTTCTCCTCGTACACACACTTTCTTTAATATTTCCTCCACCTTCTCTCCAATTTTCATTCTCCTATCTCTCCTCCTTCATAGTTAAAACAGCTCATCTTTAGCCTAATCAAATTTCTAAAAGTTTGCATTCTTCCCTCCATATCTCCCTCCACAAATTTCCTCCACATTTCTCCTCCTACACACACTTTCCTTAATGTTCCCTCCACCTTCTCTCCAATTTTCACACCCCTATCTCTCCTCCTTCATAGTTAAAACAGCTCATCTTTAACCTAATCAAATTTCTAAAAGTTTGCATTCTTCCCTCCATATCTCCCTCCACAAATTTCCTCCACATTTCTCCTCCTACACACACTTTCTTAATATTTCCTCCACCTTCTGTCCAATTTTCACTCCCCTATCTCTCCTCCTTCATAGTTAAAACAGCACATTTCTAACCTAATCAAATTTCTAAAAGTTTGCATTCTTTCCTCTATATCTCCCTCCACAAATTTCCTCCAAGCTTCTCCTCATACACACTCCTTTCTTAATGTTTCCTCCACCTTCTCTCCAATTTTCACTCCCCTATCTCTCCTCCTTCATAGTTAAAACAGCACTTCTTTAACCTAATCAAATTTCTAAAAGTTTGCATTCTTCCCTCCATATCTCCCTCCACAAATTTCCTCCACGTTTCTCCTCTTACACACACTTTCTTCAATGTTTCCTCCACCTTCTCTCCAATTTTCACTCCCCTATCTCTCCTCCTTCATAGTTAAAACAGTGCATTTCTAACCCCACAGTGGCAGAGGAGGAGGCACCAGAGCTGGGATTAAGACCAACCTTTATTTCTACCTTCAACATTGCAACAGACCAGGCAGGGAAGCTTGGCATGGGGAGGAACAATAGGATGGTCTGTGTGTACGGCAGATATCAGGTGGGTAGTAGAAATAGTAGTAGTGGTAGTAGTAGTAGTAGCAGTAGTCGTAGTAGTATTTATAATGGTATTGATAAGGTTTGTAATATTGATAATAATGATAATGATAATAGTACATGTAGTTT
>JAHFWG010000332.1:63691-74027 GCA_020233015.1 Callinectes sapidus | reverse complement strand
TGTGTGTGTGTGTTCTATTCCTCCTCTTCCTTTTTCATCTTCCTTTTTCCTATTGTTGAATGTGTAAGTGTCAGAGAGAGAGAGAGAGAGAGAGAGAGTGTGTGTGTGTGTGCGTGTGTGTGTGTAGGTTATTTACTTTTTATCATTCTCGTCTTTTCCTTTTTTGTTTTTATTTTTTTCATTTTTTTAGGTGTTTTGTGTGTGTGTGTGTGTTTTATTAATTTTTTTCTATTTTATTTTATCTTTTGTTTTGTGTTGCTTTTTTTTGTTTTTTAGGTGTTTTTGTACATAAGTATTTTGTTTGGTTGTGTGTGTGTGTGTGTGTGTGTGTGTGTATGTAACCTAACCTAACTTATTCACAACACCAAATAACACTAACCCATAAAAAAACCACAATTGTACTAACTATTTAACATTTTAACCTAACCTAACCTAACATTGCCCCTATATTTCTCCCCCCACAGGCCTGGAGGAGGTGGTGGTGCAGTCCAACCATACCAACCCAGTGTAAGCTAACCACCACAGCACCACCACCACCACCACCACCACCACCACACACCACAAGAACCAAGATGAAGCCAGTATACATTCAAGATTTCCATTCATCTCTCCACTTCAGGGTTTAAACTTAACAAATCCTCAAAGTCAAGATTACCTGCGTTTTGGTCTATATGTGTACCAAGACGTAATTTTTTTAAGGGGAGTGTAGCTGTCTTGTGTGTAATGTATTAATGGGTACTGTCAGTTTTAATGTTTTTTATGTGGCATTGTAAAGATCTCATGTTTTGTGTATACCAATACCAAACAATAACAACAGGAGAGAGAGAGAGAGAGAGAAGGAGAAGAACACAACACTAACCTTACCACTTAAACCTTCTAAACAACCAAACCTTCCACATTATTAACAGGAGAGACAAACAAAGATCTCAACACTACAACATCACCACACCATCCTAAAATCTCACTGAATCTATAAGTATACTGGCGTTGAACAGAGAGTGGTACATCACAGCACAGACCAGCTTTTTGTGGCGTCAGGTTGGTAATGCACACACAGCGGCCCAGACACAACGCACTGCAGGCTTGTGAGGAAGTACATAGAGCTGCTTGTTGTGTTAGTTTGTGTTGTGATGTGTGTGTGTGCTTGTGTGTGAGAGAGAGAGAGAGAAAGAGGAGTTTTAAATAAGGAATTGAAGGAAGAAATTGAAGAGAAGAAGGAGGAGGAAGGAAGGAAATGCTTATATGTGTGTGTGTGTGTATGAGAGAAGGAGTGAAATGATGAGGAATTGGAGGAAGAAATTGAAGAGAAGGAGGAGGAGGAGGAAAATGCTTTTGTATATGAAAGAGAAGGAGTTAAATGAGGAATTGGAGAAGGAAATTGAAGAGAAGGAGGAGGAGGAGGAGGAAGGAAATGTGTCAGAGAGAGGGAAGGTTTTAAATGATGAGGAACTGGAGGAAGAGGAGGAGGAGGAGGGAAGTGTGTGAGAGAGAGAGAGAGAGAGAGAGAGAGAGAGAGAGAGAGAAGTTAAATAATGATGAAATGGAGAAGGAAATTGAATAAAAGGAGGAGGAAGAAGAAAAGAATGTGTGTGTGTGTGTGTGTGTGTGTTGAAGGTGGACAGAAGAAAAAAGGTGTTATGTGTTACTTTAAGCTACAGTGACTGAGAGAACATAGAAATAGCATACAATCACAAGTTATAGTGATTGTAATGAACAGATTGAAAAAGTGGAAAGAAATAGAACTACTGACCTGAATAAAGGGAAAAAATCTGGAAATGAATTGAGAGGAGAAAAAGGAAAAAATAGAGAAAAAAGGAAAGATTGACTGGAATAGAGAAAGAAAATGGAAAAATGAATAAATTTATGTGTGATAATAGAAAGATGGTTGAAATATCACTAGAGAAAAGAGAAGAAAGGAGACAATTTACATGTTTAATTATGGAAAACTACAAAGACTCACAAATCTACAGAAAAAGCAGAAAAAAACAAAAAAAACACCAAATATATATATATATAATTACCGAACGAACACGAAAAAAAGGAAAAAATAAAAATAGCATAGAATTGACATGTGTATTTAGGAAAGTGTAATGATTTAAGGTGAGTGCAGTGTTACCAAGTGTTCCGCAGTGTTGCCAGCTGTGCAGATCAGAGGAACACACACACCCATCACCCCATCATCATCCAAACGTGATAGTGACACTTGAACCCATAAAAAATGATGACGATGGCAGTGGACGTGAAAAATAAAACGAAAAACGATAAAAAAAAAAAAAAACCGCACGATTCCACATTTTATAGCATCATTTTACAGTTTTTTCTTTGTGTGTGTGCGTGTGTGCGTGTTTTTTTAAATGGCTAACGCACTGCTCTGTCGATGAATCAAACCCCATTATAAGCTAAGAGAGAGAGAGAGAGAGAGAGAGTCGCTGTACTTACAAATGAAGGCAGAGTGAGTGTTAGTCAAAAAGAATCATCTCAAGTTAGTTTATAAGGCATTTTGAAGTCCCATTTGTACTCTCTCTCAAGTCCTTCCCTTCCTTGTGATAACTATAGAGAAAGAGAGAGAGAGAGAGGTGCAGTATGGCCATCTCTAACTATCTATGCTTCACTACTACCAAGACTACTAATATCTCTCTTGTATCTGTGAAGGGTCTGGATAAGGCTGCAGAAATTACCCATAAAGCCACGATGGTTCTTTAAATACCACACTAACTACCAAGGGCTGTAGAAACGACCCCTCATTGTGTTGGCTATTAGTTCTGTCGTCTATATTCAGTAACACTTCACCACTACACCACCTCCGCTATTTCAAAAGGCTCAGGTGTAAGTGGCGCCATTTTGCCAGGGTGGTTTTGTATGGTTCTAATGATGAGTGGATTAAGGTTGCTATTTACGGAGAAACGCCTTCATAAACCACCTTGTAGTCTCTGTGGCCTTGGAAAATAGTTGTGGTCAGAGAATGGAGTGTTTCTTTATATACTACACTACTGAGGGCTGAAAGAATGGCAGTTTGTGATAGCTATGGGGTGTGGCTAGTAGTGTGGTAGTGGTGGTGGTGGTGCAGTGAAGGCTTAAGGTGTGTTAGGTTAGGTTAGGTTTTTGATATGGTACTTTGAGGTGTTTTTTCCTTCTTTTTTTAAGGCTCAAGATGTGTTAGGTTAGGTTTTTTGAAAAGGTACCTCCTTTTCGTGTTATGTAAGCTGGTCAAGGGTAACAAAAATGATGGAGGTAGTTTGTGGTGAGGTACGGTTTGATATTCCTTTGTAAATTAGGTTAGGTTTGGGTGTTAACCCCTTCAGTACTGGGACATATTTTTACTATCAGGTTTAGGTGTGATTAGATGACTTTATTGATATTAGGAAGGGTGTATGGAGCTCAGATGATTAATGACCAGAGTCCGTACTGTTTTAATCCCCACATGAGTTTCTGAAGCTGTAGAAAAATGACAATAAGCAGAATAAGTATGAAAATGTGTCCCAGTACTGGAGACAGGTAAGGTTTCACTTTTCTTTCCAAAGATTTGAGTCTGGTTGAGGTTTTGAGAAGATAGAAGCAACTACTGAAAGGGTTAAAATATCATTCTTGCTCATAATTTAAGTTAGGTTGCGGTGTTGAGAAGAAAAGAAGAAGCAAGCTTTCAACATTCTTTCCAATAATTTAAGTTAGATTGAGGTTTTTGAGAAGATAGAAGCAACATTTAAGATATCATTCATCATCATAATTTAAGTTAGATTGAGTTTATTTAAAGACAGAAGCAAGGTTTGAATATCCAACCCAAGTGATCCTAACCTAACGTAATCTTACCTAACCTTACCTTACCTTACCTAACCTAACCTAACCTATCCTATCCCAACCTAACCTAACCAAACGACCCCAAACAAACCCAACGCAACCAGAGGCAGTTAATGAAAAGGGTGTACTAGAATTTTCACCCTTATGTGCCCCACTCCCAAAGACTAGAATTTGATGCGATTATTACTGGCATGGGTGTTGCTTTAATTAGTGTGTACTGGCGAGAGAGAGAGAGAGAGAGATTAAGTGATGATTCTTGTGTGTGTGTGTGTGTGTGTGTGTGTGTGTGTGTGTGTGTTGGTTACTGCACAGGACTTCAAGATGCTGTGATAGAGTTTGGCATTGCATCTTCTGTGTGTGTGTGTGTGTGTGTGTGTGTGTGTGTGTGTTATTGTCACAAGACTGTCATGAATGAATAGTGTTAATTTTGTAGTGCTGAGGTTTGTCCTGGAAGAGAGAGAGAGAGAGAGAGAGAGTTAGGTTTATAGTGCTATTTTGTCATGGAGTAGCGAGATAGAGATAGAGACAGAGAGAAAGAGAGACAGAGACATGATCTATTGATGCAACCCACTTAAACTGTTTCTCCTATAAACACCTAAAATTTTCTAAACCTTCTTCTAATTTTCAGGTTGCATGTAAATCAACTTCATATTCTTTCTGTAATTATCTCTGAGTTTCGTGAAGGTTTATGTATGTCAATTATTTTTTCTCTTTATGTGTCTCTTCAGATTTCCTCTCAGTCTTTGGGAAGGTTTATGTAAATATTTTTCTTTGTTTATTTTGTGTGTGTCTACAGATTTCCTCTTAAGTCTGTCAGCGAAGGGAAGAGTTTAAGCTGACACTAATGCTAAATAATTCGTAAGTCAGTGTTCCTCTCCTTGCTGACACCATGCACATTAGTCAGTCAGGTAAGAGGTAACATCTTCCCTACATTTTCTATCAGTCAGTGAAGAAATGACACCCTCCAATCATTATCAGTCAGTCATTCAGTCCATTTCCTTTGCTGGCACCACTATGTTCCCAGTCAGTAATGAGGTAACTTCCAACACTGTCAGTCTGTTAATTCTCACTGCTATTCCACTTATGTACTCACAGTCAGGTACACAAGAACTTTATACCCTCTGCCATTCTCTCACAGATCAGATACAACAACTATATTCCCTACAATCAGTCTATATCTTTACTACCACCATATACTCTCCTACAGTCAGATATGAGGTGACAATTATCTCTTCTCTACAGTCAATAATCTACCGCCCACCATATCCCACAGTCACTGGTATCATACTCTTTACCGGTCACTGTTGTTGGTTTCTCAATATTCTGTCCCCCCCTGATGGCTTGAAGTGTACTTAATATATAGGATTCTTACGTGCCCCAATGCCAGTGTGATCTTGAGTCCTGCATCTGTCCAGTGTGTGGTGAGGAGGGGTGGTATTAGGTGCTGTGAACTGATGCAGGAAGGTGAAGAGAAAAGGTGCAGGAACGATATGTTTTGACTGGTAGTTTGTATTGAAAAAGGAAGGTGTTTTGTGAAGTGGGTGGAGTGATGTTTGGTGTGGTAATAGTGGTGGTAGTGGTGGTGGTGGTGGTGGTGAAGTACATAATGTGATTTGAAGAGGTTATGTTGTTTTTCATTTTGTAACTGTGTGTGTATGTGTTGAGGGAGAGAGACATACAGACAGAGAGAGGTTAAAGGTTTGGTCTAAAGGTGTTGTAGGTGAAATATTGTCAATTTAAATAATCTGTATTGTGTCATTTTATAACATATTGTGTGCGAGTGTACATGTGTATGATTAAACTGGCATTCCTTTTTATAAACTGTATGTTACAACTGAAGAACATATTATATTCATGCATTAATCACCACAAAACAGGAAACAAGTATAATTCTTTGTTTACATTATATTATCTGACATTAGACTCTGACAACCATATATTGAAACCAGAAAGATATGAATTGGATAACAAAAATATATTCAAGGATTCTTAACCTAAATTCTGTTCACATAAGAAATAAGAGAGAAGAGTTGTTGATAATGATAACCACTACTACCACCACCACCACCACCACCACCACCACTTACCAACCTAACACGACAAACTGGTACTGGTAATCCTACTTAACCTAACCTTACCTAACCTAACCCAACACACCACCACCCCCACCACCACCACCACCACCACTACTGCTAATGTGGGTGTAGAGAGAGAGAGAGGTGTGTGCAGTGTGGCCACCTCACATTCTCTCCTGTGCTTTATTTCACTATTAAGTCCTGCGTTTGTTTATATTCCCTCGCTGTGTATTATTTCTTTCCCCTTCACCGTGTCTGTCTGTCTGTAAGTAAACCAAACCATTTGCTTGATGTGTGTTTGTGTTTCGTTTTTGTGTTTTTAATTTTTTGGATTGATTTGTGTCTCATTACAATTGTTGGCTTTTTGGAACAGTAATAGTTTTTTTTTCTGACTTTTTCAGATAATATACAAATATACAATGTTCGTTTGTTTGTTATTTGAACCTCAATTGAAGTTACGTTAGGTTAGGTTAGGTTTCAATACAGTGGAGGATAAGAATGTAGTTGAAGAAAGATGAATTAGTTGAAGATAAGGATGTTTGAATGTGTGTTTGTGTGTTTAGAGTAATTAGGTTAGGTTGTTATAGTGTGTGTGTGTTTGTATGTGTGTAATGTGATGAGGTTAGGAGTCAAAGATTGAAGAAGGTTAAAAAGGATGTTAGAATGTGTGTTTGTGTGTTTATAGTAATTAAGTTGGTTGGTATAGTGTGTGTGTTAGTATATGAGTAATGTGATGAGGTTAGGATAGGTTAGAAATTGAAAATTGAAGAAAAAAGGTTGAAGAAAGATTGTTTTGATGTTTGTTTAGAATAATTAGGTTAATTTGAATTGTTATTGTGTGTGTGTGTGTGTGTTTTTGTATATGTATAATGAGATTAAGTTATATTAGGTGAGGTATCTCTTTCAATAGGGCAATAGTTGAAGATAAAGCTATTTCAATGTGTCTAGAGTAATTAGGTTAAGTTAGGGTGTCACGGTGTGTGTTTGTATGTGAGTAATTTGATTAAGTTAGGGTGACTTCAAGTTGGAATAGGTTAGGATTGGCCATTGTTAGTATCACTTCTGTAAGATTGATATTTGGAGAGAGAGAGAGAGAGAGAGGGGGGGGATTATCATAAATTCTCTCTCTCTCTCTCTCTCTCTCTCTCTCTCTCTCTCTCTCTCTCTCTCTCTCTCTCTCTCTCATTCTTTACATGCATTTAAACAAGGAATCTATCCTTATTATGTGATTAATTTAACATGTACGCACCAAAACACGAAAAAAAAACTTTAATTTGACATACGGTATATTTCACACATATATACACCTTATACCGCATTTTAATGAGTTATTTACCATTATTTACCCACATTATAATTTATCACAACATTTTTTGATAAGAGAACAGCAAATAACACTTTAATTTAGATCCTTCAAAAAATTAGTTAATGAAAGGAGACAAGAAGAGGAGGAAGAGGAAACACGTGACAAGATCAGCTGACTTCACCAAAACATAACATTTTTCAACATTTTTCACCTTTCCAGTGCTGTTCCTCCCTCCACCATGGCTGAGGTGAGAGGAACAATGCTTTACCCCCATCCCTACCATGAAATTACCATGAATTAACGCGATATTAAGGCAGAAAAGGGGAAAATAAGGGGTTTGTTTACGTTTGGGTTAGGAATGGGGCGTTTCATTGCGTCTTTGTTTATGTATTTGTTATTTTCGTGGTTTGTTTTGTTTTTATTTACTTGTGGTGGTTTTGGTGGTGTTGTAAGTGTGGTGGTGATGGTGGTGGTGTTAAAATATGAGTGGTGTTTAAGTGTTAAGTATAAGTGAAGTGAAGATTTTGTTATTGATTTCTCTTCTTTCTCTTTGCAGGAAATGAGAAGAAGTTTAATGGAACTGATGAAGAGGTAAGAATATAAACCAAAGATAATTTTTTACTTTAACACCAGTCTCTCTCAAGTTGGCTTTTCATATATGTGTTTGTTTTTCAAGGTGTTTTTCCGTTTTTTTTCCTCCCTTGTTTTGTGGTGTTCTTTATTTAACGGTTATTTGAAGGTCTATATTGTTTTTTTCTCGTGTTTTTATAGGTCTAGTTAAAATTGCATGTTATTCTGGATACTTGAGATTGGTGTTAAAGTAAAAATATACCAAATAGAACAACAGTAATAACAATAGCAATAACAAAAATGACAATATTAATGCGTTAGGTTAAATGAGCTCCAATAATACTCTTGTCCCATTTTCTTTGCAGTACTGATGATGTGCTGGGAATTATTATCACAGACCGCGATGGTGTGCCAATACTGAAAGGTGAGAGAGAGAGAGAGACTAAAAACCACATCTAACCTAACCTTGTGTCAAATTTTATAATCTCTTCAATACAACCCAGCGTAACCTAATCCAGTACAATTTTTTTCCTCCAAAGTTTGCATTCTTCCCTCCATATCTCCCTCCACAAATATCCTCCAAGCATCTCCTCCTACACACACTTTCCTCAATGTTCCCTCCACCTTCTCTCCAATTTTCACTCCCCTATCTCTCCTCCTTCATAGTTAAAACAGCTCTTCTTTAACCTAATCAAATTTCTAAAAGTTTGCATTCTTCCCTCTATATCTCCCTCCACAAGTTTCCTTCAAGTTTCTCCTCTTACACACTCCTTTCTTAATATTTCCTCCACCTTCTCTCCAATTTTCACTCCCCTATCTTTCCTCCTTCATAGTTAAAACAGCACTTCTTTAACCTAATCAAATTTCTAAAAGTTTGCATTCTTCCCTCCATATCTCCCTCCACAAATTTCCTCCACGTTTCTCCTCTTACACACACTTTCTTCAATGTTTCCTCCACCTTCTCTCCAATTTTCACTCCCCTATCTCTCTTCCTTCATAGTTAAAACAGCACATGTCTAACCTAATCAAATTTCTGAAAGTTTTTGGTTTTTCCTCCATATCTCCCTCCACAAATTTCCTCCAAGTTTCTCCTCTTACACACACATTCCTCAATGTTTCCTCCACCTTCTCTCCAATTTTCACTCTCCTATCTATACTCCTTCATAGTTAAAACAGCTCTTCTTTAACCTAATCAAATTTCTAAAAGTTTGCATTCTTCCCTCTATATCTCCCTCCACAAATTTCCTCCAAATTTCTCCTCTTACACACACATTCCTCAATGTTTCCTCCACCTTCTCTCCAATTTTCACTCTCCTATCTATACTCCTTCATAGTTAAAACAGCTCTTCTTTAACCTAATCAAATTTCTAAAAGTTTGCATTCTTCCCTCTATATCTCCCTCCACAAGTTTCCTTCAAGTTTCTCCTCTTACACACTCCTTTCTTAATATTTCCTCCACCTTCTCTCCAATTTTCACATTCCTATCTCTCCTCCTTCATAGTTAAAACAGCGCATTTCTAACCTAATCAAATTTCTGAAAGTTTGCATTTTTTCCTCCATATCTCCCTCCACAAATTTCCTCCAAGTTTCTCCTCTTACACACACTTTTCTCAATGTTCCCTCCACCTTCTCTCCAATTTTCACTCCCCTATCTCTCCTCCTTCATAGTTAAAACAGCTCATCTTTAGCCTAATCAAATTTCTAAAAGTTTGCATTCTTCCCTCTATATCTCCCTCCACAAATTTCCTCCACGTTTCTCCTCTTACACACTCCTTTCTTAATATTTCCTCCACCTTCTCTCCAATTTTCACTCCCCTATCTTTCCTCCTTCATAGTTAAAACAGCACTTCTTTAACCTAATCAAATTTCTAAAAGTTTGCATTCTTCCCTCCATATCTCCCTCCACAATTTTCCTCCAATCTTCTCCTCCTACACACACTTTCCTCAATATTTCCTCCACCTTCTCTCCAATTTTCACTCCCCTATCTCTCCTCCTTCATAGTTAAAACAGTTCATTTCTAACCCCACAGTGGCAGAGGAGGAGGCACCAGAGCTGGGATTAAGACCAACCTTTATTTCTACCTTCAACATTGCAACAGACCAGGCAGGGAAGCTTGGCATGGGGAGGAACAATAGGATGGTCTGTGTGTACGGCAGATATCAGGTGGGTAGTAGTAGTAGTAGTAGTAGTAGTAGTAGTAGTAGTAGTAGTAGTAGTAGTAGTAGTAGTGGTGGTAGTGGTAGTAGTAGTTATAATGGTATTGATAAGGTTTGTAATATTGATAATAATGATAATGATAATAGTACATGTAGTTTATTTGTTTGTTAATGTGTTATTTCTCTCCTCCTCCTCCTCCTCCTCCCCTGTTTTCTCATTTTTATCTTTTTCTTTTTTATCTCCCTTTCTTCCTCCTCCTCCTCCTCCTCCTCCTCCTCTATTCTTCCTTCCATTCACTTTTTTTATCTTCCTTTCCTCCTCCTCCTCCTCCTCCTCCTTTTCTTCTTTATTCTTCCTTCTATTAATTTCTTTTTTATATTCCTCCTCCTCCTCCTCCTATTCCTTTTTTCATTCCCTTTTTTCTATTTCTTT
>JAHFWG010000332.1:28043-42792 GCA_020233015.1 Callinectes sapidus | reverse complement strand
GGGTGAAGAGTGTGGACGTGGCGCTATCCTGCCCCACTGTCGTCTTGAGGGATGGGACTGGTGAGTAGAGGGGGTGGGGGGGTGGGGGGGTGGGGGGTGGGGGGGTTGGGGGTGATGGTGGGGGGGTTGTTTTTTTGTTTTTCGTTAGGTTAGGTTAGGTTTTGGTTTTAATTATGGTAGTTTTTCTTTGTTTGGGCTTTTTTATTTTGGTTTTATTTTGGTTTGGTTTGGTTAGGTTAGGTTAGGTTTTGGTTTAATTATGGTAGTTTTTCTTTGTTTGGGTTGTTTTATTTTGGTTTTATTTTGGTTAGGTTAGGTTAGGTTAAGTTTTGGTTTAATTATGGTAGTTTTTCTTTGTTTGGGCTGTTTTATTTTGGTTTTATTTTGGTTTGGTTAGGTTAGGTTAGGTTTTGGTTTTAATTATGGTAGTTTTTCTTTGTTTGGGCTTTTTTATTTTGGTTTTATTTTGGTTAGGTTAGGTTAGGTTTTTGTGGGTTAAGTTTTGGTTAGGTTAGGTTAGGTTAGGTTAGGTTTGTTTGGGTTGTTTAATTTTTGTTTTATTTTGGTTTGGTTTGATTTAATTAAGTTTAGTTTGGTTTGGTTAAGTTGATTTTAGGTTAAGTTTCTGTTTTTGTTTCTTCTTTTCATTTCTTTTTCTTTTTTGTTCTTTTGTTTTTACTTTTTCTTGTTTCTTCTACTTTTCTTTTTCTATTTTTTCTTGTTCTTAATTTTTTCTTTTATTTTTTCTTATTAATATTATTGTTATCATCATTATTACTATTATTATTATTGTTATTGTTGTCGTTGTTATTATTATTATTATTATTATTATTATTATTATTATTATTATTATTACTATTATTACTATTATTACTATTGCTACTTATACTACTACTTTCACTACAATTACAACACAAACTATAATATACCCTTAACATTTTCACCACTACTACCACCACCACCACCACCACCACCACCACCACCACCACCACCTCACCCCCACTACCCCCCCCCCTCCATCCCCAGGTGAAATCCCAGCCACCATCACCCCTTCCCTTCTGCACGACCTTGGCCACACCCTCACCCCAGGAGCAGTGGTGGCGTTACGGGGCGTCACCCTCCTTTCCCCAGGCCTCACCAGGGAGCGGGGGGGGCGGAGGGGGCAGCGTCACTACCTCAACATCACCCCCGCCACCATCATCGCCATCTACACCCCCAATGAAAACGGGATCGCGAAAACTGAACTGCAGACTTTTCGCCGCTCGGAACTGGAGGTGCGGGGGGTGGCGGTGTGCGGGCCGGCCGTCATAGAGGAGGTGGAGGACAGTGCCGGTGTAGTGCCAAAGGGCGGTGGTGTAGTGCCAGATGGTAGTGGTGGTGGTGGTGGTGCGCTGTTCTCGTACACTGGGGGAAATAGTTATAGTGTGTCAGGGTGTTCAGTGGGGCTTGGTAGGGGGGTGTCCCAGGGGAGGGGGGTGCCTATGGGGGTGTCTCAGGGTAGAGGGGGGGTGGTTATGGGGGTCCCACAGGGTAGCCGGGGTGTAGCAATGGGTGGGGTGTCTAGTGGGGTGTCTCAGAGTAGAGGGGGGGTTATGGGGGTGTCCCAGGGTAGAGGGGGGGTTATGGGGGTCCCACAGGGGGTGTCATCAGTCCCTACACAATCTAAACAGTCCCTTTCTACCCCAAACGCACCCCAATACAGACCTTCCCTGAATCCAAACATAATCAGACACCCACACCAGCCTACGCATTCCCAATTTAGGCCTATGGGTAATGTTAGGCCTCCCCCTGCCCCTCGCCCCCCCTCCCAGCCCCCCACGCACCCCCCCATAGCTAGAAACGGGGGTAACTCCAGTATTTTTTGTAGTCAAGAGGAGGAGGAGGAAGTAATGGGAATGTTAGAAGGTTTAGATGAAGATTCCTTGTTTGGGGATTTTTAGGGGAGTTTTGGGGGTTTTGTAAAGTAGTATTAGTGTTTTCTAGGGTATCTTTATTGATTTCAAGGGTATCTTTATTGATTTCTAGGGTATTGTCTTGTTTTGTCTATATTCTTTCCCTTAGTTTGTATTTTCTTTGTTTTTCTATTTTCTCTCTTTCTCTTTTTTTTCCCTGTTATTTATTTTTCATTTTTCTTACTTTCAGGTAATTTATCTTGTTTTTATATTATTTCTGTGTATTTTGCCTTGTTTCTTTCATTCTTGTCTTTATTTGTTTTGTTATTTGTTTGTCCTAATTATTTTTTGTATTTTCTTGATGTTATTTATCTATTTATTGTTATTTTGCTGCATTTTTTTCTTTATTGTTCGTATTTTTATGTGCATTACATTTTTCTTATTTTTTATTTTCTTCAGTTTTCTTATTTTGTCTTTTTTTGTTTTATTTTCTTATTCATTTTACTTTATTTTCTTAGTTTTCTTTGTATTTTATGTTTTAATGAATCTTTTAATTTATTTATTTATTTATTTGCTTTCATATTTTTCCTTTATTTTTCTCATTTTGTGTATTTTTCTTTATTTTCTTATTAATTTTCTTTTATTTTCGTGTCTATTTTGCTTTACTTTCTCTTTATTTCACTCCATTTCCTTTATTATTTCCATTTTTCTATTTTGTCTTTATTTTGCCTTCTTTTTTTGCATTTTTCTAACTTTCATGTATTTAATTGTATATATTTTGCTTAATTTCATTTATTTTATTTTCTTTACATATTTTTTTTGTCAATGAAGTCTCTCCCTCTCTCTCTCTCTCTCTGTGCCGTTCATAATGTACTTGTATATATTTCGTTTTCTATTTATTTTCATCTTTTTCTTTACGTTTTCTCCATCAATTGTGTGACTTGATGACCCTCACAATTAACTCTTCATTTCTTATCAACGTTATCTCACAAAGGTGCTGAATTAATTAATGTCTGTATTTGGTATCAGGAAAATCAACACAAATACAAGAAAAGTTACGTCCCGATAATAAAATACTCAGAGATACGTATGTTTTTTTTCTTATTTTTCTTTTTTTTAGGTTGGTAAATAAATAAAGAAAAAGTTAAATAGAAAAGGTTTATATATCTTTTTCTTTTTCTTTTTTTTGATCAGTAAACAAAGAAGGGTAAAGAAATATTAAATAGAAAAGGTTCATATATTTTTTTCTTTTTTTGAGATCGGTAAACAAAAATATAAAGAAAATGAAATGCAGAAAGTTAAGTTTAGAAATGTAAACTACTCCAAGGTTCATATATTTTCTTTTTTTTCTTTTTTGTCTTCCTTTTCTTCTCTTTTCTTTTTTTGTAATTTTTTCTTTTCCTGTGTTCTTTTTTTCCTTTTTTCTCTACTTTTATTTTCCTTTTTATTATCTTTTTTTTATTGCTAATTAAAGGAAGAGAGAGAAAAACCAGATATAAAAATGTCAATATATATTTTTTACGAATTAATTCATATAAAAAGATACATTTATATATACACAACATACTCAAAATACAGGAATACACTTTCATTTCAATATAACACGCTTGATACAACGTAAATCATAAATACACACACACAAACGCACAAACTCCTAACCTAACACTTTCATTTCAATATTAAACGCTCTATAAAAAGTAAATAATTAATACACACACACACACGCACATACAATCGCACAAAATCCTAACTTTATTTGACCTAACCTAATCTAATACTTTCATTCCAATATTACTTTCTCTATAAAAACATACATTATAAACACACACACACAAACATGCACAAAATCCTAACCTAATTTGACCTAACCTAACCTAATACTTTCATTTCAATATTACTTGCTCTATAGAAACATACATTATAAACACACACAAAATCCTAACCTAATTTGACCTAACCTAATCTAATACTTTCATTTCAATATTACTTGCTCTATAAAAACATACATTATAAACACACACATACAAAAATACACAAATTCCTAACCTAACTTGACCTAACCTAACCTAAACACACAGCCATACAAAATCCTATCTTAATTTGAGCTAACCTAACCTAATATAACCTCACCTAATCTAACCAACACCTGACAAACTCCACCACACCCTCCACATCACCACAAAAACACGTCACCCATACATCAACACCACCGTTCACCTCACCCAGCACCAACACCACACTTTCCCTCACCACCATCACCTTCCTGGCCTCCTCGCCCCCCACCAACGCCACCACCACCTCGTACACCAGCCCATCGCACCCCAAGGCCTTTATAACCCACGGTGTTTGCCAAGATAGGTTCAGTTTTGTTCCGGTGTTGTGTTTTTGTAAGGTACATTTGAGGGTGTTGACTTTGCCGGGCTGTGGTGGTGATGGTGGTGGTGGTGGTGAGTGTGGTGGTGGTTTTAGGGGTTCTGGTGGTGGTGGTGGTGGTGTTTCTGGTGAGTGTAGTGTGTGTGGTGATGATAGTGGTGGTGATGGTGGTTGTGGTGGTGAGTGTAGTGATGACAGCCCTTCCCTCAACACCATATTGAAAGGAACACTCTTCAAAACACCCCTATGTGCGTTTGTATGTGCGTTTTCATGTGCGTCTGTATGTGTGTTACTTTCATCTGTGCTAGTGTGTGTGTGTGCGTTTTCATGTGTGTTTATGTACAAGTCCCTGTGTGCGTTCCCTTCATCTGCGCTAGTGTGTGCGTGTGTATGTGCGTGTGTGTGCGCGTGAGGGTCATATACATCACCGTGTGCGTACAGCCTAACCTCGGTGTCCTGATAAATTCTAAACAACCAATTTAAATCCATACAACACACAACACTCGTTAATTTACCTTCATACAGCGACGACACCACTCTCTCTCTCTCTCCCTGCGGCAAGTGACCCAGACCCCCTAGATGCGGCGGATAGTGTGTGTGCGTACGTGTGTTAACCGCATCCTCGTTCACCCACGCCCTGTATATTACTCCAAAGCCCCTCAAATCACACATAGCACTATAAACCCTCGCAGAAACAGGATCCACTCCAAAAGGCCACATTTCGACCAATAAGGAAGCGCGTGGCATGAACATTCCCACCCCCAGAGCAGCCCCGTGCATCCCAACCACCACCTGGGCCTGACTAACGACCCTAACCACCTCGTTCAACCCGTGTTCCTCTAACGACATGATTCTGACCTCCCCTTTCCTGTATTTCCTAACCATTTCGTTTCGTATCGTTTCCGCGAGTTCTTTTGCATTTATTATTTTGCGCGTTTTGTGTCGGACGAGGAGGACGGCTAGGGGGGGTGCGGTGGGGGTTCTGGGGGTGTTCTGGGGGTCTAGGGCGGTAGTTACAGCGTTTATACCAAGCCTGGAGATCATAAACGCCGCGAATTCTCTTAGCTCCACCCCGTTAAGTCTTGTTTCGACGGGCCCCTGGGGTTGGTGGAAGCCGTACTGATACCAAAGACTGTGGCGAGAGAGACCCACTGTGGCACGACTCAGTAAGACCCACTCTGTGTCTTGCATGTCCCTGGTTAGCAGCACCCGGTGGCCCAGAGCACTGTAGAGGGTGCTGTAGGGTGACTCCATGTGTGTGTCGATTGCCAGAAGGGTAATGGGTGGACAGGGGGAGCCTAAGGAGAGAGAGAGAGAGAGGTATGGGGTGTGTTAGGTTTATATTGAAGTTTTGCATTAGGGAAAGGGATGAACGTTTGGTAATAAAAAGGAAAGAAAAAGAAAGAAGAAAAAAGAAAGAAAAGAAAGAAGAGAAAAAGAAAAAGAAAGTACTGGTGAACTCTTGCATTATTGAGAGAAATAAGAGCTTTGGTAATGAAAAGGAATGAAAGTACTGGTGAACTCTTGCATTAGTGAGAAGGACATAGAGTTTATCAATGAAAGAGTGCGTTAATGATTAACTCTTGCATTACTGAAGGGGAATACTCAATGACTTCAAATCACAGGAAGGTGGAAACACAGAAGCAGGCAGGGAGTTCCACAGAATAACCTGAGAGCACTGTTTAACTCTTGCACAGGAGAGAAGGACAAAGTAGCAATAAAACAACAAACCACACTAAAACCCCACCACAGCACTTACCCAGCATGCCACACAGCCGCTGCACAGTAAAATACACCGGTAGAACGTCATCATGGAGAACGTGGAACAGATTATCAGGTTTAAATCTTGCCATGACTAGAGTATGCTGTTCTAAATACCACACATTCCCCACTATGGCTTGAGGTGGAACAGGGGTGATGTGGAAGCGAAACCCATTGTGTCCTATAGCTGTGGATAAGTGGAGGAGGCTTTGTAGCTCCTCCACCTTTCCTACACCTTCCAGTTTTGAGTCTTTGCCAATAACAAACGCGAATTCTTGATATATCGGATTATAATAGAGGTTTTCGAAGTGGCACTGGAAGGTGGTGGTTGTGTGGCACTGGGCGGAGGTGGAGGGCCGGGAGGTGGATGGGTGGAGGGTTGGAGTGCTGGTGTGTGTGTTTAGTGGTGGTGGTGTGGGGGTGTGGTGGTGTGTGTGTGTCTGGTGTGGTGTTGTAAGGTTTTCTGTGGTTTTATGGTGGTGTGTGTGTGTTTCAAGTGACATTTTAGCTATTAATTCTTCCTCTATCTCATCTCCCACCATTTTCCCTCCACCCGTATCTGTCACAATTAATTTCCCTCTTTCCCCTTCGTTCTGCACAATTTCCCCTTTACTTGTGTGCGTTTCCCCTTGCGACATTTCCTCTTGTGTGCGCGCTGCCAACACACTCACACGCACACACACCCCACCACCCCCCAGCTTATGTGTCTCCCCCACCTCCCCCCACCACTGCCCCCGCCCACACCCCAGGCCAGGGAGGGTGCCTGGGGTCGCCTGGCACTCTGACCCCTGGTGGCACTGTAGGAGGATTAGTGCCACCAGGGAGGGGATCATGGCACTGCTGGAATGGAGAGAAATATTAGGTTAGGTAAGAGAGAGAGGGAGAGAGACACTTATTTATGGTATATTAGTACTTTTTGGTGCATTTATTGTGTTTTGGCTGTGAAATGATGCGATTTTCTTCAAGTTTATTCATTTAGTTTATCTCTTTTCACTTGTATTATTGATTTATTTAACATTTAACTCAACACTCACTGGAAGGGTAGTTAAAGACACAATGTAAACAACTACAAGGATAATTCGGGTTTTTTCAATATATTGGTTTATTTTTTAACTATCACCCAAGCTTGTTAGGGAGTAAATAATGGGACTAATTCACGTATTCCTCCATTAATCACCAAGAAAAGGTGTTAAGTATTATATAGATACATTAGGGCCGAGAAAATAATACAAAAAAAAACTTGAAAACCCATATTATAACCTTTCTTTACACCAAAATACCCCATAAAAATCCATTACTTTATTTCACCCATCTGTTTCACCACAAAAAAACATAATTAAACACCCAATAACACATTTTAAACTATAATAGATAAACCTTGGATGAAAAATGAGATTGACAAAGTAAGGCAGGGCAGAGTAACTAGAATAGCACTGAACACATCAAAATACCCATCAATAGAAGCCCTTAGAGGTGAAATGGGCTATACCACATTTAGGGAAAGATTAATAAAGGGAACACTGAGAAATAAGATTAATTGAAAACAGTCCTTTGCTTAAGATGCGCCATGATAGACCAAAAAAGCGCGCCAAATCTGCCTCTTACAACACAGCCTCTTCTCTTCATTTTGACCGAATTTCTTGCTGTAGGCCTGGTGATACGTGCAGGTGAGAGGGAGAGGTTATAGGCCTACTCTCCAGGGCTTCATAGGGTGTTATTGGAAGGAGAACATAGGCTGGGAAGGGGAGAAATGAGGGGAAATACTTGGGTTTATTTTTCAAGGGTTATTTTTTTCCGTTTTTGTTTTTTCCTCCCTTGTTTTGTGGTGTTCTTTATTTAATGGTTAATTGAAGGTCTATATTGTTTTTTTAGCTTGGTTTTTATAGGTCTAGTTAAAATTGCATGTTATTCTGGTATATTTTATTTTTAGGTTGTCTTCTAAGTTTGCTTTTCCTACCCTTTCCTATCTGTTAGAGCTTTCCACACTGAGTAATTTGACCCCCATATGTACCTGGCGCAAATCAATTATAATGGCGATACCTATCTTTGAAGATTTACCAAATTTACGGGACATGACTAGCCACCCGGCAACACCGCCCCGTGTCGTGTCTCGAGGGTAGCTGAACGTCTGTGGCCACCAGTGCTCTAAGCTAAAACATCACCACACCAACTAAAATAACCTTGGGGGGTCAAATCTAGCTCTGGGGTGCTGTTGTATGCAAATATCCATAAATTGGGTAAATCTTCAAAAATCGCTATCGCCATTATATTTGATTTGCGCCAGGTACATATGGGGTTCAAATTACTCAGTGTGGAAAGCTCTAATAGAAGGGAAGGGTAGGAAAAGCCAACCTGAGACTGGTGTTAAAGTAAAATAATACTGTTATCCTCTTATTAGTGTTAGTTAGGTTAGGCTTAGGAAAGATTGCACCTTTGTTTATGCTAATGTGAAAGGCTTTAGTTTATTCTTATTGTTTTTTTGCTTTTTATTTTTGTTTATTTATTTTTTTATATACTTAGTTAAAATTATTATTTCAGTAGTATTAATTTCAAAGGTTATAGTGGCCATTAACCTAACCTTATGTGAAAGAGTATAGTATTTCTTCTTCTTTTTCCATAGTATTAGTTAAAATGTATCTTATTATCTCAGTAGTATTAATTTCAAAGTCTATAGTGGCCATGAACCTAACCTAATGTGGAAAGCCATAGTATTTGATGAGCAGTGTCTTGCCGCCAACAGGATGGTGCGGACACGAGCTGAGGCGACGGTAACCAAAGTGTCGGCGGCGAAGGCACCGCGGAAGGTCTTCAGTGCCAGTGGTGGCTCTTCCTCCTCCTCCTCCTCCTCCTCTGCCACGCCTTCTAAGTCTGGAAAGTAAGGGTTTGGTCTTTTATATATTCTTTTGTTTGTTTTTTAATTTTTTATTACATATTGGAGAGGATAGGGACGGAGTGAGGGGGAGGGGGAGGGGCGGGGAATACTACGTGATCTGTTCCCATATTTAGTGCATGAGAGGGAGGCGGGGACCTGGGCTGGGGGAGGCCTGTTTCATCTTCATCGGGACTCGGGAGTTTCACACCGAAGTAAATAAGTCTTTTGTTATGCCTGATTTTTTTTTGTGTTTTTTTTATGCATTTTATGTCTGTGTTTACTTTATACTCTCGAAATGTGAACGAAATCTATGAATTATGATGAGATGAGGGAAAAACAATGTTGCCACTCTGATGGGCCAGGACCAATGTTATTTTTCCCATTACTTTTTAACAATGGCTATTGTGTTTTTAGCGATTGCGGCGATGTTAAGGGACAAATTTCTTGCATTAGCTCGGGTTGAATGTAGTATTCTTTATTTAAAATTAACTGGAACGGATTAAATGTTTTTATATTAATTTCAATGGTAAAAATTCTTTCCTAATTCAAATTTTTGCAATTTGAACAGCCAAAAGGTTGTTTTTTTTTAAGGGTTTCAAGGGTGTTTTTAGGGTGTTTAAGGTTGTTTCTTAAGGCTTTCATGTTTTTTGCTTGCTCTGAACACTGCCAAGTCATAACACTGGGAGACCTGTAAAGGGACGTTAGGTTTCGTTAGGTTAGGAGTGGTTTTTAGGGGGTATTTTTTAAGGTTGTTTTAGGTGTTTTAAGGGTGTCTTTAGGGTGTTTAAGGTTGTTTCTTGAGGTTTTTAATGTTTTTAGCTCACTGTGAACACCACCAGTTCGGACCACTGGGACACTTGTAACGGGACTTTAGATTTCGTTAGGTTAGGTTAGCGTAGGGGTGTTTTTTTGGCAGTTCTTAAGGTTTTTGAAGGTGGTTTTAGGGTTTTTAAAAGATGATTTTGCATGGCCTACCTGCAAAGGATGGTTAACATGAGGTTAGTTTATATTAGGTTAAGGGTGATTTTGGGGGTTTAAGGTCTTTTTGTTTTTGTTTTTATAGTTTTTTTTTCATGTTTTTATTGGTTTTTAAGAGTTTTCCATGTTATTAGAGATTTTATTAAGATGTTTTTATGTTTATGATGGTATTTTAAGAGGTTTGCAAAGGCAGTTTTCATGTTTTTGACGTTTTTTAAGGTTTTCCATGTTTACGAAGATTTTTAAAATTCGTTTTCATAAGCTTTTCAGGCATTAAATATAAACAAAACTTTGAAAACATTAAAAAACATAAAGAAGCACAAACACACACAAACACACACACACACGCACATGCACAGCACCCCTCAAAAAACACAAAAAATAAGAAAAGACATGAACACAAAAAACTCATTCCAAACACAATTAAACTTAAAAAAAACATTAAAAACACACATGAAAATAAAAAACACAAACGTACACACACAAAATCATATCATCCCCTCAAAAACAAAAAAAAACACACAAACCAAAAAAAAAGAAAGAAAACCCAAAACCTTCCTGTACCCCCATTCAAGCATAGCAGCAGCACTTCCTACCTAACCTAACCTAACTTAATGTAACCTAAGTTCTTACCTAACCTAATAAAACCCAATGTAACATAACTTTTTACCTAACCTAATGCAACTTAACTTCTTACCTAACCTAACTTAATGTAACCTAACCTCTTACCTACCCTAACGTAACCTAATGTAACCTAACTTTTTACGTACCCTAACCTAACCTAATATAATCTAACTTCTTACCTAATGTAACCTAATTTCTTACCCTTCCTAACCTAACTTAATGTAACCTAACTTCTACCCTAATATAACCTAATGTAACCTAATTTCTTACCAAACCTAACCTAATGTAACAACTTCTTACCTACCCTAATGTAACCTAACCTAACTTCTTACCTAACCTAACTTAATATAACTTAACTTCTTACCTACCCTAACCTAACCTAATGTAACCTATTTTTTTACCTAACCTAATGTAACTTAACTTCTAACGTAACCTAACCTAACCTAACCTCCCCACCCCATAGGTACAGCGGCGGCAGCTCATACAACCCCCAGCCCGTCCCAGAGTGGCAGAAGGGCATTGGTTCGTTCTTCAAGCCAGCCGAGGTGGTGCAGGGGGGGCAGGGGGGCACTGTGGGGGGGAGTAGTGGCACCTCCTCCCCCTCCCCCTCCCCTTCCCCCTCCCCTTCTCCCTCCCCTGCTTCTTCCATGTTGCAGAAAAATGGTGTGATTGATGATGATGATGATGATTGATTTCTATGTTTTTTTGTGTGTTTTTCTTTTTTCTGAGAGAGAGAGAGAGAGAGAGAGAGGTATGGAAGACAACAAATTCAGTTCTATTTTTCATTTATTCATCTTATCAACTTCATTTTCTTAGAGAGAGAGAGAGAGAGAGAGAGAGTGGTTATGTCCAATGAATGTTCTTATCTCATTTCTTCTTTATTTTGGTAAGATTAAACCTGCCAAATATACAAATTAGGATAATACAAACTTGCTACATGTTTTATTCTTTATATCGGATGGCTTCACATGTTATAATTCACCTTTTTTTACAATTATAATGGATTGTTTTTTATTTATTGTCTTTGTTTTCACCTTTTCTGCAGTAATATTTGCCTGTATTTCTTATTTTATTCTTATTTTAGTGGAGTAAGACAGTCCAGGCAAGGAAAACAAACATTACTTATCTATTAAAACTTATAATTCATACATTTTCTTATTTTTTCTTCTTTTTTGGCAGTTTTATATCAAATTATTCATGTTTTTAGAAAGGGCAATCTATTATCTCTCTATTTTCTCCCTTTTAACTCAATTTTTTTTTTAGTGTATTATCTATCAAAACCCCAAATTAATGTTTTTTCTTATCTTTTCTTGTCTTCTAACTTACATTTTGACAGTTCTATATCAATTTATCTCTCATATATCTTTTTTGTCAATTTTCTTGGTTTTTATTCTATTTTCTTATGCTATTATCCATCAAAACCCAGAATTAATACATTTTCTTATCTTTTCTTATGTTTTATCTTGTATTTTGACAGGAATATATCAAATTATTATTCATATATTTATATTTCAAGGAGAATAATAAACAAATTTCTATCTTTCTTTTCTCTCTCTCTCTCTCTCTCTCTCTCTCTCTCTCTCTCTCTCTCTCTCTCTCTCTCTCTCTCTCTCTCTCTCTCTCTCTCTTCCTTCGTTCCTTCCTTCCTTCCTTCCTTCCTTCCTTTCTTTCTATCTACCTCTCTTTCTATCTTCCTTCCTTTCTTTCTATCTGTCTTTCTATCTTCCTTCCTTTCTTTCTCTCTTTCACTCTTTCTTTCTTTCTTCCTTTCTTTCTATCTTTCTTTCTTTCTTCCTTCCTTCCTTCCTTTCATTCTATCTTTCTTTTTCTATCTATTTCTATCTATCTCAATCTTTCTTATCATTTATCAGCAGCTGTCACATAATGCTAATCCCATACAATATTAAGGCAGGAAATCACGGCTATTTGTGTATTAAAAAGGCCTAATTCAAGTTTATTAATGCCATTACTTATCATTATTAGTGTTATGTTATCGTTCTTATCTCTTGAGGAGGTTACAATGCTAATATATATCATTCTTAGTATTTCCTTAACTACACCTATTATTTCCACCGATAAAACGAACTTAGTAATTTATTAACTCATTTTTTGGTCTCATTTCTACTTAATATGCGAATTTAAATGTTGGATAAGACATGTGGACATTTTATTTCCTGCCATTTAAAAGCCACAATATTTTCCATACCGCACCCTCAGAAGTGCCAACATGACCCCACAGTGACAGCCGACTGACAGCTGCTGACAGGACAAATTAACTAGACAAAACCCATTAATTACGCAATAGGGAGGCAAAATAATGGCGGTTTCAAATAAATGATCAATAATTCGTTAGGGGGAAGGTAAGGGCGTGTAATTGACAATGGGCGGGGAGGGAGGGTTGGCGGCCATGGAGGAAGCAGGGAGGGTTAAAACACGGAGATGAAATGTGACTGAATTCTCGCTTATTTGAGATTAAAAAGATAAATTAGAAGTAAATAAATGGAGATATTAAATAAATGAAGTAGTTAATGGTGTTTTATCGTGAGGAAATAGTGTAACGTTGGTATGTGTGGGTGTAGTGGAAATAACATGGAGGCTTATGAACGGAGAGAAATCACTAATACTCACAAACAAAACGACAAAAAACACACATTAAACCACAAATAAACTTAAATAACCCTAAATAACCAATAAACAAGAACTGAAACGCTAGAAAAGTAGAGGAGACACACTAATAAGACATGATAAAGAAGAAAACAGGGAGAATATAAACAAGGAAACCACAGACCCATTAATTAACAAGAAACTGACAATTCTAGACATTTATAAAGCCGGAGATGAGTTAGAATTAAACTAACAAATAAATCATAAGCAAATGGAGGAACGGAAGGGAGAATAAACGCGAGAAAAGGAATATAATAGGAGTGTTGATGGGTAAAGGGAGGATGGAGGGTGGAAACGTACTAGCGAGAAGGGAGAGAGGGAGAGAAACAAGACCTTCTCCAGTCACATATAGATGGCGCCACTTGTTACTTTCTCCCGCCAATTTTTAAACACACTATTACCATTTTTTTGTATTAAGACTCGAAATCTAGCTAAGAAAAACAAATATAATAAAGAATGTCCTATAATTTGCCAGTCCCCTTACAGGTTCTAAGGAATTAACCCCAAAATAGGGATAAATGTCTTGAAATCTAACTAAATAACGCCTTTTCATATTTATTATTATTACTACTTAACAATTGTATACAGAAACTCATGTGTGGGATTGAAACAGTACAGACTTTAGCCATTAAACTTCTGACCTCCATACACTCTTACTAATGTCAATAAAATCATCTAATCACACCCAAAACTGAAGGTAAAAATGTGTCTCAGTACTGAAGGGGTTAAGTAGATTATCTTTAACTTATGCACATTATTACTTTTCCCGTTACTTTCCTCTAATGCTAAATGATTAAACAGAATGCTAATGAAGATATGTGTATGTTAAATTAAGGAATATAACAGTTTCTTTTTTATATTTTGTTATAGGCAGTGTTTTGTTCGTTATAATGTTAGAATTAGGTTATTGTCATGATATAACTAATACTTCACATCATTAAGGCTTCTATATGTGTTTTGTCAATTAGTTACAACATAATCATTAGTAAAAGGTTTGGTTTTAAATGAACAGAGCATAGTGGTACTTACATATGTGTTATTGATTATATTACTGCAAATCTTAATAGTTACAGATGCATAAGTGAATCTTTCATTAAAGATTCTTGTTTATTTGTTAATTTTGACTGATAAGTGAATCTATCATTAAAAATTTTCCATTCCTCTCTTAACATTGATAGATAGATACAATAAATGAGTTAACCATTAAAATTTACCTTTCTTTAGATGTTAATAGACAGAAAAAGTAATCTACCATTGAAACTCTCTATTCCTCAGTTGTCACTATTGATAGATACACAGGATGAGAGAGTCTGACACTGAAAACTACTGTTCTATAATAATTTTGATGAGTAAGTGAGTCTGCTATTATTATTTTTGGCCACTGAAATAAGGAATTTTACCACTAAACGTTCCCATTCTTTAGTTCAGTGCTTTATTAATACTTGAAAGAGGCTGCCTCGTATAGGTCATACTGGCCTTCTGCAGTCTCCACCTTCTTATCTTCTTATGCTCTTGACAGATAAGTGAATTTACCATTAAAGATACCCATTATTCTTTTAACGACAAATAGACGAAATAAACAACT
>JAHFWG010000332.1:0-18949 GCA_020233015.1 Callinectes sapidus | reverse complement strand
AAAGAACCACAAACACAACGAAAGAAATTGAAAGAAAATAAACGACAAAACAGAGAAAACAAAAGAAAAATAAGAAAGAAAACAGAGAAAGACAAAAATGAGGAGGAGGAGGAGGAGAACAAAATAAAGAAAAACCACAAACACAACGAAGGAAAATGAAAGAAAATAACCGACAAAAACAGAGAAAACAAAAGAAAAATAAGAAAGAAAACAGAAAAAGACAAAAATGAGGAGGAGGTGGAAAACAAAATAAAGAAAAACCACAAACACAACGAAGGAAAATGAAAGAAAATAAACGACAAAACACAGAAAACAAAAGAAAAATAAGAAAGAAAACTGAAAAATAGAGAAGGCGAGGCGAGGCAGGGGAGGAGGAGGAGGAGGAGGAGGCAGAGGAGGAGGAGGAAGAAGAAGAGGAGGCGACAGCAAACAACCATCCCACACCCCCCCACCTTACAACCTGTGTGCGTGTGCGTGTGCGTGTGTGTGCGTGCGTGCGTGTGCGTGTGGGTGCTTACGTTAAGGGAGCCGAGGTCGATGTCGTCCAGTGAACAATTAACAGACTGGGCCATCTTGGAGGGGTGCGCTTGATTTGCCGCTATTTACTCCAGATTGAGGGGCGCGCGGGGCATGTCTGGCACTGCTACTCTAACCCAGCAAACCCCGGCATCCTCTGGCCCTGCGGCACCACGGGGGAGCGGCACACGGGGGAAATATTGCTACTTTTCCTAAGACACTCCGCCACTGCTGCCTTCCACTAATGGCGGTCTCTCTCCACCTAGCAAGCCACCGCTCACCGGAACTATGACTCCGCACTTCCAGGGGCGACGCTCCTCACTCACGCCATCTACCGGACAATGGGGTGGGTAGAGAATGGTGGGTTTTAATGGGGGACTTAGGTATTTTGTCTTGTTGGGTGAATAGTGGGGTGTTTTTAGTGGTAATAGAGACATTGTTTACTAATGTCATCTACCTCTCAATGTTATCACTGGAGAATTGTTGTTTTTTATGTTAGAGTTGTTTATTTCGTCTATTTGTCGTTAAAAGAATAATGGGTATCTTTAATGGTAAATTCACTTATCTGTCAAGAGCATAAGAAGATAAGAAGGTGGAGACTGCAGAAGGCCAGTATGACCTATACGAGGCAGCCCCTTTCAAGTGTTAATAAAGTACTGAACTAAAGAATGGGAACGTTTAGTGGTAAAATTCCTTATTTCAGTGGCCAAAAATAATAATAGCAGACTCACTTACTCATCAAAATTATTATAGAACATAAGTTTTCAGTGTCATACTCTCTCATTCTGTGTATCTATCAATAGTGACAATTAAAGAATAGATAATTTCAATGGTAGATTATTTTTTCTGTCTATTAACATCTAAAGAAAGGTAAATTTTAATGGTTAATTCATTTATTGTATCTATCTGTCAATTTTGATAAAGGAATGGGAAACTTCTAATGACAGACTCTCTTATCTGCCAAAATTAATAAATAAACAAGAATCTTCAATGACAGACTCACTTATATATCTGTGACTATTAAAATCTGCAGTAATATAATAAATAACACATATCTAACTACCATTACGCTCTGTTCATTTAAAACCAAACCTTTTACTAATGATTATGTAGTAACTAATTGACTGAACACACTTGAAAGCCTTAATGATGTGAAGTATTAGTTATATAATGACAATAACCTTATTCTAATATTCTAATGAACAAAACACTGCCTATAACAAAATATAAAAAAGAAAATGTTATATTCCCTAATTTAACATACACATATCTTCATTAGCATTCTGTTTAATCATTTAGCATTAGAGGAAAGTAACGGGAAAAGTAATAATGTGCATAAGTTAAAGATAATCTACTTAACCCCTTCAGTACTGAGACACATTTTTACCTTCAGTTTTGGGTGTGATTAGATGATTTTAATGACATTAGCAAGGGTCTATGGAGGTCAGAAGATTAATGGCTAAACTCTGTACTATTTTAATCCCACACATGAGTTTCTGTATACAATTGTTAAGTAGTAAGAAGAATAAATATGAAAAGACGTTATTTAGTTAGATTTCAAGACATTTATCCCTATTTTGGGGTTAACTCTTTTGAACCTGTAAGAGAACTAGCAAATTAGAGGACATTTTTTATTATATATGTTTTTCTTAGCTAGATTTCGAGTCCTAATACAAAAAAATGGTAATAGTGTGTTTAAAAATTGGCGGGAGAAAGTGACAAGTGGCGCCATCTATATGTGACTGGAGAAGGTCTTGTTTCTCTCCCTCTCTCCCTTCTCGCTAGTACGTTTCCACCCTCCATCCTCCCTTTACCCATCAACACTCCTATTATATTCCTTTTCTCGCGTTTATTCTCCTTTCCGTTCCTCCATTTGCTTATGATTTATTTGTTAGTTTAATTTTAACTCATCTCCGGCTTTATAAATGTCTAGAATTGTCAGTTTCTTGTTAATTAATGGGTCTGTGGTTTCCTTGTTTATATTCTCCCTGTTTTCTTCTTTATCATGTCTTATTAGTGTGTCTCCTCTACTTTTCTAGCGTTTCAGTTCTTGTTTATTGGTTATTTATGGTGTTTTAAGTTTATTTGTGGCTTATTGTGTGTTTTTTATTGTTTTGTTTGTGAGTATTAGTGATTTCTCTCCGTTCATAAGCCTCCATGTTATTTCCACTACACCCACACATACCAACGTTACACTATTTCCTCACGATAAAACACCATTAACTACTTCATTTATTTAATATCTCCATTTATTTACTTATAATCTCCCTTTTTAATCACAAATAAGCGAGAATTGAGTCACATTTCATCTCCGTGTTTTTACCCTCCCTGCTTCCTCCATGGCCGCCAACCCTCCCTCCCCGCCCATTGTCAATTACACGCCCTTACCTTCCCCCTAACGAATTATTGATCATTTATTTGAAACCGCCATTATTTCACCTCCCTATTGCGTAATTAATGGGTTTTGTCTAGTTAATTTGTCCTGTCAGCAGCTGTCAGTCGGCTGTCACTGTGGGGTCATGTTGGCCCTTCTGAGGGTGCGGTATGGAAAATATTGTGGCTTTTAAATGGCAGGAAATAAAATGTCCACATGTCTTATCCAACATTTAAATTCGCATATCAAGTAGAAATGAGATCAAAAAATGACTTAATAAATTACTAAGTTCGTTTTAACGGTGGAAATAATAGGTGTAGTTAAGGAAATGGTAAGAATGATATATATTAGCATTGTAACCTCCTCAAGAGATAAGAACGATAACATAACACTAATAATGATAAGTAATGGCATTAATAAACTTGAATTAGGCCTTTTTAATACACAAATAGCCGTGATTTCCTGCCTTAATATTGTATGGGATTAGCATTACGTGACAGCTGCTGATAATTGATAAGAAAGATAGAGATAGATAGAAATAGATAGAGAAAGATAGATAGAAAGAAAGAAAGAAAGAAAGACAGAAAGAGAGAAAGAAAGAAAGGAAGGAAGATAGAAAGAAAGAAAGGAAGGAAGGAAGGAAGGAAGGTAGAAAGAAAGACATATAGATAGATAGATAGAAAGAATGAAAGGAAGGAAGGAAGGAAGGAAGAGAGAGAGAGAGAGAGAGAGAGAGAGAGAGAGAGAGAGAGAGAGAGAGATAGGAATTTGTTTATTATTCTCCTTGAAATATAAATAAGTGAATAATAATTTGATATATTCCTGTCAAAATACAAGTTAAAACATAAGAAAAGATAAAAAAAATGTATTAATTCTGTTTTTTTATAGATAATACCATAAGAAAATAGAATAAAAACCAAGAAAATTGACAAAAAAAAATGTATGAGAGATAAATTAATATATACCTGACAAAATGCAAGCTAGAAGACAAGAAAAGATAAGAAAAAGCATTAATTTTGGATATTGATAGATAATACACGAAGAAAAATTGGGTTAAAAGGAAGAAAATAGAGAGAAAATACATTGCCCTTTCTAAAAACATGAATTTGATATAAAACTGCAAAAAAAGAAGAAAAAATAAGAAAATATATGAATTCTGAGTTTTAATAGATAAGAAATGTATGTTTTCCTTGCCTGGACTCACTTACTCCACTAAAAAAATAATAAAATAAGAAATATAGGCAAATATTACTGCAGAAAAGGTGAAAACAAAGACAATAAATAAAAAACAATCCATTATAATTGTAAAAAAAGGTGAATTATAACATGTGAAGCCATCCGATATAAAGAATAAAACATGTAGCAAGTTTGTATTATCCTAATTTGTATATTTGGCAGGTTTAATCTTACCAAAATAAAGAAGAAATGAGATAAGAACATTCATTGGACATAACCACTCTCTCTCTCTCTCTCTCTCTCTCTCTCTCTTCACTGGCAAAGATAATGAAGTTGATAAGATGAATAAATGAAATATAGAACTGAATTTGTTGTCTTTCATATCTCTCTCTCTCTCTCAGAAAAAAGAAAGACAACAAAAAAACATAAAAATCAATCATCATCATCATCATCAATCACACCATTTTTCTGCAACATGGAAGAAGCAGGAGAGGGGGAGGGGGAAGGGGAGGGGGAGGGGGAGGAGGTGCCACTACTCCCCCCCACAGTGCCCCCCTGCCCCCCCTGTACCACCTCGGCTGGCTTGAAGAACGAACCAATGCCCTTCTGCCACTCTGGGACGGGCTGGGGGTTGTATGAGCTGCCGCCGCTGTACCTATGGGGGTGGGGAGGTTAGGTTAGGTTAGGTTAAGTTAGGTTACATTAAGTTAGATAGGTAAAAAATTAGGTTACATTAGGTTAGGTTAGGTTAGGTAAAAAATTAGGTTACATTAGGTTAGGTTAGGTTAGGTTAGGGTAGGTAAGAAATTAGGTTACATTAGGTAAGAAGTTAGATTATATTAGGTTAGGTTAGGGTACGTAAAAAGTTAGGTTACATTAGGTTACGTTAAGGTAGGTAAGAGGTTAGGTTACATTAAGTTAGGTTAGGTAAGAAGTTAAGTTGCATTAGGTTAGGTAAAAAGTTATGTTACATTGGGTTTTATTAGGTTAGGTAAGAACTTAGGTTACATTAAGTTAGGTTAGGTTAGGTAGGAAATGCTGCTGCTAGGTTTGAATGAGGTACAGGAAGGTTTTGGGTTTTCTTTCTTTTTTTTTGGTTTGTGTGTTTTTTTTTGTTTTTGAGGGGATGATGTGTGTTTGTGTGTGTACGTTTGTGTTTTTTATTTTTTGTGTGTGTGTTTTTTAATGTTTTTTTGAAGTTTAATTGTGTTTGGAATGAATTTTTTGTGTTCATGTCTTTTCTTATTTTTTGTGTTTTTTGAGGGGCGCTGTGCATGTGCGTGTGTTTGTGTGTGTGAGTGTGTTTGTGCTTCTTTATGTTTTTTAATGTTTTCAAAGTTTTGTTTATATTTAATGCTTGAAAAGCTTATGAAAACGAATTTTAAAAATCTTCGTAAACATGGAAAACCTTATAAAACGTCAAAAACATGAAAACTGCCTTTGCAAACCTCTTAAAATACCATCATAAACATAAAAACACCTTAATAAAATCTCAAATAACATGAAAAACTCTTAAAAACCAATAAAAACATGAAAAAAACCCTATAAAAACAAAAACAGAAAAACCTTAAACCCCCCCAAAATCACCCTTAACCTAATATAAACTAACCTAATGTTAACCATCCTTTGCAGGTAGGCCATGCAAAAACATCTTTAAAAAACTCTAAAACCACCTTCGAAAACCTTAAGAACTGCCAAAAAAACACCCCTACACTAACCTAACCTAACGAAATCTAACATCCCATTACAAGTGTCCCAGTGGTCCGAACTGGTGGTGTTCACAGTGAGCAAAAAACATGAAAAACCTTAAGAAACAACCTTAAATACCCTAAAAACATCCTTAAAACCCCTAAAACAACCTTAAAAAATACCCCCAAAAACCACCCCTAACCTAATGAAACCTAATGTCCCTCTACAGGTCTCCCAGTGTTATGACTTGGCAGTGTTCAGAGCAAGCAAAAAAAATGAAAGCCTTAAGAAACAACCTTAAATACCCTAAAAACACCCTTAAAACCCCTAAAAACAACCTTTTGGCTGTTCAAATATCAATAATTTGAATTAAGAAGCAATTTTTACCATTGCAATTAATATAAAAACATTTAATCCGTTCCAGTGTACTTTAAATAAAGAATACTACACTCCACATTGCGAGAAATTGGTCCCTTAACATCGCCGCAATACCCAGAAACGCAATAGCCATTGTTAAGAAGAAATGGGAAAAATAAAAAATTGGTCCTGACCCATCAGAGTGGCAGCACATTGTTTTCCCCACAACTCATCAAAATTCATGGATTTTGTTCACAATTTGAAAGTATAAAGTAAACACAGACATGAAATGTATATATATATATAAAAAAAAATAAAAAAAAAATAAAAAAAAAAAAAAAAAAAAACAGGCATAACAAAAGACTTATTTACTTCAGTGTGAAACTCCCGAGTCCCGATGAAGACTAAACAGGCCTCCCTCTCCCGGCCCAGGTCCCCGCCTCCCTCTCATACATTAAATACGGGAACAGATCACGTAGTATTCCCCGCCCCCATCACTCCATCCCTATCCTCTCCAATATGTAATAAAAAAATAAAAGCAAACAAAAGAATATATAAAAGACCAAACCCTTACTTTCCAGACTTAGAAGGCGTGGCAGAGGAGGAGGAGGAGGAGGAGGAGGAAGAGCCACCACTGGCACTGAAGACCTTCCGTGGTGCCTTGGCTGCCGACACTTTGGTTACCGTCGCCTCAGCTCGTGTCCGCACCATCCTATTGGCGGCAAGACACTGCTCATCAAATACTATGGCCTTCCACATTAGGTTAGGTTAGGTTAGTTTTGGTTCATGGCAACTATAGCCTTTGAAATTAATACTAATGAGATAATAAGATACATTTTAACTAATACTATGAAAAAAGAAGAAGAAATACTATATTCATGGCCACTATAGCCTTAGAAAATAATACTACTGAGATATTAAGATGCATTTTAACTAATACTGTGGAAAAAGAAGAAGAAATACTATACTCTTTCACATTAGGTTAGGTTCATGGCCACTACAGCCTTAGAAAATAACATTAATGACATAAAATACATTTGAACTAAGGGTATCATAAAAGAAAACAAGAACAACAAATGCTATAACCTTTCACAATAGGTTAGGTTAGGTTCATGGTCACTGTAGCCTTAGAAATTAATTAATACTACTGAGATAATGATACATTTCAGCTAAGCATATCCAAAAATAAATAAAAAGCAAAAAAAACAAGAACAAACTAAACCCTTTCACATTAGCATAAACAAAGGTGCAATCTTTCCTAATCCTAACCTAACTAACACCAACAACAGAATTACAGTACTATTTTACTTTAACACCAGTCTCAGGTTGGCTTTTCCTACCCTTCCCTTCTATTAGAGCTTACCACACTGAGTAATTTGAACCCCATATGTACCTGGCGCAAATCAAATATAATGGCGGTAGCGATTTTTGAAGATTTACCCAATTTGTGGATATTTGCATAAAGCAGCACCCCAGAGCTAGATTTGACCCCCCAAGGTTATTTTAGTTGGTGTGGTGATGTTTTAACTTAGAGCACTGATGGCCACAGACGTTCAGTTACCCTCGAGACACGACACGGGGCGGTGTTGCCGGGTGGCTAGTCCTCCCGCAAATTGGGTAAATCTTCAAAAATCGGTATCGCCATTATAATTGATTTGCGCCAGGTACATATGGGTGTCAAATTACTCAGTGTGGAAAGCTCTAATAGATAGGAAAGGTAGGAAAAGCCAACTAGGGACGACCTAAAGTAGAAATATACCAGAATAACATGCAATTTTAACAAGACCTATAAAAAACAAGATAAGAAAACAATATAGACCTTCAAACAACCATTAAATAAAGAACACCACTAAACAAGGGAGGAAAAAAACAAAAACGAAAAAAAAATAACCCTTGAAAAATAAACCCATGTATTTTCCCTCATTTCTCCCCTTCCCAGCCTATGTTCCCCTTCCAATAACACCCTATGGAGCCCTGAAGAGTAGGCCTATAACCTCTCCCTCTCACCTGCACGTATCACCAGGCCTACAGCAAGAAATCCGGCCAAAATGAAGAGAAGAGGCTGTGTTGTAAGAGGCAGATTTGGCGCGCTTTTTTGGTCTATCATGGCGCATCTTAAGCAAAGGACTGTTTTCAATTAATCTTATTTCTCAGTGTTCCCTTTATTAATCTTTCCCTAAATGTGGTATAGCCCATTTCACCTCTAAGGGTTTCTATTGATGGGTATTTTGATGTGTTAAGTGCTATTCTAGTTACTCTGCCCTGCCTTACTTTGTCAATCTCATTTTTCATTCAAGGTTTATCTATTATAGTTTAAAATGTGTTATTGGGTGTTTAATTATGTTTTTTTGTGGTGAAACAGATGGGTGAAATAAAGTAATGGATTTTTTATGGAGTGTTTTGATGTAAAGGAAGGTTATAATATAGGTTTTTAAGTTTTTTTTGTATTATTTTCTCGGCCCTAGTGTATCTATATAATACTTAACACCTTTTCTTGGTGATTAATGGAGGAATACGTGAATTAGTCTCATTATTTATGCCCAAACAAGAATGGGTGATAGTTAAAATTTAAACCGATATATTGAAAAACACCCGAATTATCCTTGTAGTTGTTTACATTGTGTCATTAACTACCCTTCCAGTGAGTGTCGAGTTAAATGTTAAATAAATCAATAATACAAGTGAAAAGAGATAAACTAAATGAATAAACTTAAATAAAATCGTGTCATTTCACAGCCAAACCACAATAAATGCACCAAAAAGTACTAATATACCATAAATAACTCTCTCTCTCTCCGTCTTACCTAACCTAATATTTCTCTCCATTCCAGCAGTGCCATGATCCCCTCCCTGGTGGCACTAATCCTCCTACAGTGCCACCAGGGGTCAGAGTGCCAGGCGACCCCAGGCACCCTCCCTGGCCTGGGGTGTGGGCGGGGGCAGTGGTGGGGGGAGGTGGGGGAGACACATAAGCTGGGGGGTGGTGGGGTGTGTGTGCGTGTGAGTGTGTTGGCAGCGCGCACACAAGAGGAAATGTCGCAAGGGGAAACGCACACAAGTAAAGGGGAAATTGTGCAGAACGAAGGGGAAAGAGGGAAATTAATTGTGACAGATACGGGTGGAGGGAAAATGGTGGGAGATGAGATAGAGGAAGAATTAATAGCTAAAATGTCACTTGAAACACACACACACCACCATAAAACCACAGAAAACCTTACAACACCACACCAGACACACACACACCACCACACCCCCACACCACCACCACTAAACACACACACCAGCACTCCAACCCTCCACCCATCCACCTCCCGGCCCTCCACCTCCGCCCAGTGCCACACAACCACCACCTTCCAGTGCCACTTCGAAAACCTCTATTATAATCCGATATATCAAGAATTCGCGTTTGTTATTGGCAAAGACTCAAAACTGGAAGGTGTAGGAAAGGTGGAGGAGCTACAAAGCCTCCTCCACTTATCCACAGCTATAGGACACAATGGGTTTCGCTTCCACATCACCCCTGTTCCACCTCAAGCCATAGTGGGGAATGTGTGGTATTTAGAACAGCATACTCTAGTCATGGCAAGATTTAAACCTGATAATCTGTTCCACGTTCTCCATGATGACGTTCTACCGGTGTATTTTACTGTGCAGCGGCTGTGTGGCATGCTGGGTAAGTGCTGTGGTGGGGTTTTAGTGTGGTTTGTTGTTTTATTGCTACTTTGTCCTTCTCTCCTGTGCAAGAGTTAAACAGTGCTCTCAGGTTATTCTGTGGAACTCCCTGCCTGCTTCTGTGTTTCCACCTTCCTGTGATTTGAAGTCATTGAGTATTCCCCTTCAGTAATGCAAGAGTTAATCATTAACGCACTCTTTCATTGATAAACTCTATGTCCTTCTCACTAATGCAAGAGTTCACCAGTACTTTCATTCCTTTTCATTACCAAAGCTCTTATTTCTCTCAATAATGCAAGAGTTCACCAGTACTTTCTTTTTCTTTTTCTCTTCTTTCTTTTCTTTCTTTTTTCTTCTTTCTTTTTCTTTCCTTTTTATTACCAAACGTTCATCCCTTTCCCTAATGCAAAACTTCAATATAAACCTAACACACCCCATACCTCTCTCTCTCTCTCTCCTTAGGCTCCCCCTGCCCACCCATCACCATCCTGGCAGTCGACACACACATGGAGTCACCCTACAGCACCCTCTACAGTGCTCTGGGCCACCGGGTGCTGCTAACCAGGGACATACAAGACACAGAGTGGGTCGTACTGAGTCGTGCCACAGTGGGCCTCTCTCGCCACAGTCTTTGGTATCAGTATGGCTTCCACCAACCCCAGGGGCCCGTCGAAACAAGACTTACTGGGGTGGAGCTAAGAGAATTCGCGGCGTTTATGATCTCCAGGCTTGGTATAAACGCCGTAACTACCACCATAGACCCCCAGAACACCCCCAGAACCCCCACCGCACCCCCCCTAGCCGTCCTCCTCGTCCGACACAAAACGCGCAAAATAATAAACGCAAAAGAACTCGCGGAAACGATACGAAACGAAATGGTTAGGAAATACAGGAAAGGGGAGGTCAGAATCATGTCGTTAGAGGAACACGGGTTGGACGAGGTGGTTAGGGCCGTTAGCCAAGCCCGGGTGGTGGTTGGGATGCACGGGGCTGCTCTGGGGGTGGGAATGTTCATGCCATGCGCTTCCTTATTGGTCGAAATGTGGCCTTTTGGAGTGGATCCTGTTTCCGCAAGGGTTTATAGTGCTATGTGTGATTTGAGGGGCTTTGGGGTGACATACAGGGTGTGGGTGAACGAGGATGCGGTTAACACACGCACGCACACACACTATCCACCGCATCTCGGGGGTCTGGGTCACTTGCCGCAGGGAGAGAGAGAGAGAGTGGTGTCGTCGCTGTATGAAGGTAAATTAACGAGTGTTGTGTGTTGTATGGATTTAAATTGGCTGTTTAGAATTTATCAGGACACCGAGGTTAGGCTATACGCACATACACACGTACACACTAGCGCAAATGAAGGGAACGCACACAGGGACTTTTACATAAACACACATGAAAACGCACACACTAGCGGAGATGAAGGTAACACACATACAGACGCACATGAAAACACACATAGGGGTGTTTTGAAGAGTGTTCCTTTTAATATGGTGTTGAGGGAAGGGCTGTCATCACTACACTCACCACCACAACCACCATCACCACCACTATCATCACCACACACACTACACCCTCCAAAAACACCACCACCACCACCACCACCACTAGAACCCCTAAAACCACCACCACACTCACCACCACCACCACCATCACCACCACAGCCCGGCAAAGTCAACACCCTCAAATGTACCTTACAAAAACACAACACCGGAACAAAACTGAACCTATCTTGGCAAACACCGTGGATTATAAAGGCCTTGGGGTGCGACAGGCTGGTGTACGAGGTGGTGGTGGCGGTGGTGGGGGGCGAGGAGGCCAGGAAGGTGATGGTGGTGAGGGAAAGTGTGGTGTTGGTGCTGGGTGAGGTGCATGGTGGTGTTGATGTATGGGTTACGTGTTTTTGTGGTGATGTGGAGGGTGTGGTGGAGTTTGTCAGGTGTTGGTTAGATTAGGTGAGGTTATATTAGGTTAGGTTAGCTCAAATTAGGTTAGGATTTTGTATGTTTGTGTGTTTAGGTTAGGTTAGGTCGTTAGGTTAGGATTTTGTGCATGTTTGTATGTGTGTGTTTATAATGTATGTTTTTATAGAGTAAGTAATATTGAAATGAAAGTGTTTAGGTTAGGTTAGGTCAAATTAGGTTAGGATTTTGTGTGTGTTTATAATGTATGTTTTTATAGAGCAAGTAATATTGAAATGAAAGTGTTAGGTTAGGTTAGATCAAATAAAGTTATGATTTTGTGCGATTGTGTGTGTGTGTGTGTATTAATTATTTACTTTTTATAGAGTGTGTAATATTGAAATGAAAGTGTTAGGTTAGGAGTTTGTGCATTTGTGTGTGTTTATTTATGATTTATGTTGTATCGAGCGTGTTATATTGAAATGAAAGTGTATTCCTGTATTTTGTATATGTTGTGTATATAGAAATGTATCTTTTTATATGAATTAATGTGTAAAAAATATATATTGACATTTTTATATCTGGCTTTTCTCTCTCTTCCTTTAATTAGCAATAAAAAAAGATAATAAAAAGGAAAATAAAAGTAGAGAAAAAAGGAAAAGAAAGAAAAGGGAAAACAGGAAAAGAAAAAAATTACAAAAAAGAAAGGAGAAAAAAGGAAGACAAAAGAGAAAAAAAGAAAATATATGAACCTTAGAGTAGTTTATATTTCCAAACTTAACTTTTCGCATTTCATTTTCTTTATATTTTTGCTTACCAATCTCAAAAAAAGAAAAAAATATATGAACCTTTTCTATTTAATATTTCTTTACCCTTCTTTGTTTACTGATCAAAAAAAAGAAAAAGAAAAAAATATATAAACCTTTTCTATACAATTTTTTTTCTTTATTTATTTACCAACCTAAAAAAAAGAAAAATAAGAAAAAAACATACGTATCTATGAGTATTTTATTATCGGGACGTAACTTTTCTTGTATTTGTTGTGTTTTTTCCGATACCAAATACAGACATTAATTAATTCAGCACCTTTGTGAGATAACGTTGATAAGAAATGAAGAGTTAATTGTGAGGGTCATCAAGTCACAGAATTGATGGAGAAAACGTAAAGAAAAAGATGAAAATAAATACAAAAACGAAATATATACAAGTACATTATGGACGGCAGAGAGAGAGAGAGAGAGAGTGAGAGACTTCATTGACAAAAAAATGTGTAAAGAAAAGAGGAAAATAAATGAAATGAAGCAAAATATATACAAATGAATACAGAAAAGTCAAGAAAAATGCAAGAAAATAAAACAAAATAAAGACAAAGTAGAAAAATGGAAATAATAAAGGAAATGGAGTGAAATAAAGAGAAAATAAAGCAAAATAGACAAGAAAAGAAGGGAAAATTAATAAGAAAATAAAGAAAATACACAAAATGAGAAAAATAAAGGAAAAATATGAAAGCAAATAAATAAATAAATAAATAAATAAAATCATTAAAACATAAAATACAAAGAAAACTAAGAAAATAAAGTAAAATGAATAAGAAAATAAAACAAAAAAGACAAAATAAGAAAACTGAAGAAAATAAAAAGTAAGAAAAATTTAATGCACATAAGAATACGAACAATAAAGAAAAAAATACAGCAAAATAACAATAAATAGATAAATAACATCAAGAAAATACAAAAAATAATTAGGACAAACAAATAACAAAACAAATAAAGACAAGAATGAAAGGAACAAAAGCAAAATACACAGAAATAATATAAAAACACAAGTTAAATAACCTGAAAGTAAGAAAAAATGAAAAATAAATAACAGGGAAAAAAAAGAGAAAGAGAGAAAATAGAAAAACAAAGAAAATACAAACTAAGGGAAAGAATATAGACAAAACAAGACAATACCCTAGAAATCAATAAAGATACCCTTGAAATCAATAAAGATACCCTAGAAAACACTAATACTACTTTACAAAACCCCAAAAACTCCCCTAAAAATCCCCAAACAAAGAATCTTCATCTAAACCTTCTAACATTCCCATTACTTCCTCCTCCTCCTCTTGACTACAAAAAATACTGGAATTACCCCTATTTCTAGCTATGGGGGGGTGCGTGGGGGGCAGGGAGGGGGGGCGGGGGGCAGGGGGAGGCCTAACATTACCCATAGGCCTAAATTGGGAATGTGTCAGCTGGTGGGGGTGTCTGATTGTGTTGTTTGGGTTCAGGGAAGGTCTGTTTTGGGGTGCGTTTGGGGTGGAAAGGGACTGTTTAGATTGTGTAGGGACTGATGACACCCCTCCTCTCCCCTGTGGGACCCCCATAACCCCCCCTCTACCCTGGGACACCCCCATAGCCACCCCTCTACTCTGAGACACCCCCCTAGACACCCCACCCAATGCCACACCCCGGCTACCCTGTGGGACCCCCATAACCACCCCCCCTCTCCCCTGGGACACCCCCCTAGTCACCCCCCTCCCCTGGGACACCCCCCTTCCCTGGGACACCCCCCTACCAAGCCCCACTGAACACCCTGACACACTATAACTATTTCCCCCAGTGTACGAGAACAGCGCACCACCACCACCACTACCGTCTGGCACTACACCACCGCCCTTTGGCACTACACCGGCACTGTCCTCCACCTCCTCTATGACGGCCGGCCCGCACACCGCCACCCCCCGCACCTCCAGTTCCGAGCGGCGAAAAGTCTGCAGTTCAGTTTTCGCGATACCGTTTTCATTGGGGGTGTAGATGGCGATGATGGTGGCGGGGGTGATGTTGAGGTAGTGACGCTGCCCCCTCCGCCCCCCCCGCTCCCTGGTGAGGCCCGGGGAGAGGAGGGTGACGCCCCGTAATGCCACCACTGCTCCTGGGGTGAGGGTGTGGCCAAGGTCGTGCAGAAGGGAAGGGGTGATGGTGGCTGGGATTTCACCTGGGGATGGAGGGGGGGGTGAGGTGGTGGTGGTGGTGGTGGTGGTGGTGGTGGTGGTGGTGGTGGTGGTAGTAGTGGTGGTGGTGGTGGTGGTAGTAGTGGTGGTGAAAATGTTAAGGGTATATTATAGTTTGTGTTGTAATTGTAGTGAAAGTAGTAGTATAAGTAGCAATAGTAATAATAGTAATAATAGTAATAATAGTAATAATAATAATAATAATAATAATAATAATAATAATAATGAGAACAATAACAATAATAATAATAGTAATAATGGTGGTAACAATAATACTAAGAAGAAAAATAAAAGAAAAAAATTAAGAACAAGAAAAAAAGAAAAGAAAAGTAGAAGAAACAAGAAAAAGTAAAAGAAAATAAAAATAAAAAGAATGAAAAGAAACAAAACCAGAAACTTAACCTAAAATCAACCTAACCAAACTAAACTTAATCAAATCAAACCCAACCAAAATAAAACCAAAATAAAACACCCCAAACAAACAAAACCTAACCTAACCTAACCAAAACTTAACCCACAAAACTTAACCTAACCTAACCTAACCTAACCAAAATAAAACCAAAATAAAACAGCCCAAACACAGAAAAACTACCATAATTAAACCAAAACTTAACCTAACCTAACCTAACCAAAATAAAACCAAAATAAAAAAGCCCAAACAAAGAAAAACTACAATAATTAAACCAAAACCTAACTTAACCTAACCTAACCAAAATAAAACCAAAATAAAACAGCCCAAACAAAGAAAAACTACCATAATTAAACCAAAACTTAACCTAACCAAAATAAAACCAAAATAAAACAGCCCAAACAAAGAAAAACTACCATAATTAAACCAAAACCTAACCTAACCTAACAAAAACAAAAAAACAACCCCCCACCATCACCCCCAACCCCCCCCACCCCCCCACCCCCCACCACCCCCCTCTACTCACCAGTCCCATCCCTCAAGACAACAGTGGGGCAGGATAGCGCCACGTCCACACTCTTCACCCCCACCGCCAGGAACGGCACGCGACGCACCCCCGCCCCCCCCCTCAGGCCGGCCCTCCGCACCACCCAGCGCACCGTGTACACCGCCAAGGGGCCACTGGGGTCATTAGGGTCAAGGTCAAGGTCGCGCATCATTTCCTGCCAGGGTTCGGAGGTCAGGTCGTCGGTGGTCTGGGAGCTGGTCACTGTTGGCTAGGGGGGGGGGGAGGGGGGGAGGGAGGGAGAGAGAGAGAGAGTTAGTTTTTGGTTTTATGTTTGACTTTCTTATGCTAAATTGAGGTAATGTAATGCAATACTACCACTATTACTACTAATCTTATTACTACTACTGTTTTTTATTGATATTCCACAGTTATAGTAGTAGTGGTAGTAGTAGTAGTAGTAGTAGTAGAAATAGCAGTAGCAGTAGTAATAGTAGTAGCAATAACAACAATAAACAATAAAAACTAACAAAAAAATCCTAACCTAATAATACAAAAATGCCCCCCAAAAACTTAAATATAACTTAAATAAAAACTTCAATAAAAACTTAATATTCTCATTACTATTACTACACATAGGCACACACACACACACACACACACACACACACACACACACACACACACACACACACACACACACACCTCCTTGTCAGTCCGTGTGTCCTCAGTTTCCCTTAAGGACGCCTCACTTCTTGACTGACCCTGTAAGATAAAGAAAGATTAGGTTAGGTTAGGTTAGGTTAAAATTTTACCTATAATAATATCTACTACTACTACTACTACTACTACTACTACTATTACTACTACTACTCATTGTCACTTTGTCTTCAGATCTAACCTTCGTAAATCAAGAAAATAAATACACCAATAGATAAAACAGCGAAATAAAAAGGTAGAAATTGATAATAAAAATAATAACTACTACTACTACTACTACTACTACTGACCATTTGAGGGAGAAGACCAGCTGGGCCAGGGAATTTCCTCTTAACGACTGGTTTAACTATGTTGTTTGGTTTCCTCTTCTGTGGGACAATGCTGGGCCTGTGGTAGTAGTAGTAGTAGTAGTAGTAGTAGTAGTAGTAGTAGTAGTAGTAGTAGTATGATAGGGTAAGATAAAATTTAGGTTAGGTTAGGTTAGGATAGGATAGATTAGGTAGTGGTAGTGGTAGTAGTAGTAGTAGTAGTAGTAGTAGTAGTAGTAGTAGTAGTAGTAGTAGTAGTAGCGGCAGTAATAGTAAAAATAGCACCATATCATTCAAATCCATACAATATTCCAAAAAACCAAAAACAAAAACAAAAAATGCAAAACAACACAACAAAAAACTAAAACAAACAAAACAAACAAAAAACTCACCTATTAAACCCACCAATCACAGAAGAGGAAGCATTTACCGACCCACCACCACCACCACCGCCACCACCACCACCACCACCACCACCACCAATAACCTTCAAAATCTTACTTCTAAAATCAACGTCATTTTCTCTAACATTTTCCTTCTCCTTCACATTTTCAGGGTCAGGGGTCGTGTTGAGGTCATCGAGGTCACCGAGGTCACAGAAGAGGTCATCGTACATGTCATCTTCCAGTGTGGCCTCTGTGGTGGGCTGTGGTGGGTGGTGGTGGTGGTGGTGGTGGTGGTTAGTGTGGTGGTGGTGGGTGGTGGGTGTGGTTATTCTTTCTCTTTCTCTTCTTTCTCTCTCTCTTTCTTTTTCTTGTTTTTCTCTTTCTTTTTCTTCTTTTTCTCTCCTTTCTTCTTTTTCTCTTTCTATTTCTTCTTTTTCTCTTCTTTCTTCTTTTTCTTTTCCTTTTTCTTGTTCTCTTTCTCCTCTTCTTCTTTCTTCTCTTTCTCCTCTTCCTATTTCTTCTTTTTCTTCTCTTCCTCCTCCTCTTCTTTCTTTTTTTTCTATTTCTCCTTCTCTTCCTCTTCCTCTTTCTTCTTCTTCAGTTTTTCTATTACTTTCTTTTAGGTAAGTGTCTTGAATACCTCCTCCTCCTCCTCCTCCTCCTCCTCCTCCTTCTTCTCCTCCTCCTCCTCCTCCTCCCCATCCTTCTTCTCCTCCTCCTCCTCCTCCTTTGGGCTGGAAGACTTCACACAGAAAATCCTGGAAGTAAAATAAGCAATAAGACAAACAAATAAGTAATAATAATAATAATAATAATAATAATAATAATAATAATAATAATAATAATAATAATACTCTTTTTACTGAACCAAACTAAATAATGAAATAGTCAAATCTAACCTTATTTAACACTTCTAATGCAAATAAAGCACAGTAAATACTTCCAAAAAACACAAATTAATGTTAAAATATCACAATTATTCATTTAAATCATCAAAAACCTATAAAAATACATCATTTCATTGACCAAAACAAATAACATTAAAATACAGACATCTAACCTTATTTAACACTTACAATGGATATCAAACACACTAATTACCTTCAAATAACACAAATCAACGTTAAAATAGTACAATTATCCACTCAAATCGTCAAAAACTCCTAAAAATTGAAAACAACACGAAATAATGAAACAAACACACTACCTAACCTTAATGAACACTTCTAATGCATATAAAACACAACAAATTAATACAAAACCACACAAAATTAACCTTAAAATAGTACAATTATCCACTTACATCATCAAAAACCCCTAAAAATTGAACAAAACACGTAATAATACAAGAAAAACAGTACCTAACCTTAATTAACACTTCAAATGCATATAAAACACAACAAATTACAACAAAAACACACAAATTAACGTTAAAATAGTACAATTATCCACTCACATGTCAAAAACCCCTAAAAATTGAACAAAACACGTAATAATACAAGAAAAACAGTACCTAACCTTATTCAACACTTCTAATGCATACAAAACACAACAAATTAATACCAAAACACACAAATAAACCTTAAAATAGTACAATTATCCACTTACATCGTCAAAAACTCCTAAATCATCATCTCCAGAGAACATGTTGCCTCTCTCTCTCTCTCTCTCTCTCTCAATCAGCTGACACATGTAAACAATTCTCCCGCCAAATGTCAAATGAGCTTTTAAATTCCGTGTTTTTAGGGATTTTAAGGGGATTTTAGGGGATTTGTTAGGGATAGAGGGTTATTTTAAAGTTTTTTTTTGTGTGTTTTTTGTGTTGTGAGTGTGGGGGGGGAGGGGGGGGGAGGGATGGGGGTGAGGGGAGATGAGGGGAGGAGGGGGAGGAGTGGGGAGGGAGTAAGGGGGAGGAGGGGTGGGGAGGGGGGAGGGGGTGAGATA
>JAHFWG010000801.1:16158-33279 GCA_020233015.1 Callinectes sapidus | reverse complement strand
TACGTATATTATGTGACATTTTTTTGTACGTATATTTTTGTGGTATGATTATTTTGTATTATTTGGTGTTTTTCTTATATATAGAAGATATATATATACATAATACATAATATATACTGACCCCCCCTCTCTCTCCCTCTCCCTCTCCCTCTCTCTCTCTCTCTCTCTCTCTCTCTCTCTCTCTCTCTCCCTCTCTCTCTCTTTCTCTGTCAACAAAAGATCTCAGCCTTCCAAAGATAAGAGTGAAAGATGAATGGACTAACAGACAAACTAACGAACTAACAGCGTAACGTCAACTAACCAAAAAAATATGCTCATTCTGAACCAAAACATACGTGTATTTAATTTACAGGTTGTTCATTGTAAACTAAGCTTTTTTTTATTAACAGCCCGCCATGCTCCCTCTCTCTCTCTCTCTCTCGCTCTCTTTCTCTCTTTCTTTATTTCTATGTCTCTTTCTTAATTTCATTCTCTCGTGTGTTCTTTGCTTTATTTTTCCTTCTATCTTATCAATGTTTATGTCATCTATACATTTCTTTATTACTAGTACTGTTTTTATTCTTTGTTCTTTTCCTTATTAACTTCTACTATAAGTTTCTTCCTTCTTAATCTTGGTAACTTAACCTAACCTAATCTCTTCTTCCAATCAATATTTCACACATTTCTCCACTACTACTATTACTATTACTACTACTACTCCTTTCCTATTGTTTTCCTACTAACTTCATTTAATATCCTTAACATACCTAACCTAACTACTACTACTACTACTACTTTTTCCTCTATTCTTCCCCCTAAACATTCCCTAACCTAACAAAAAAAACCAAAAGGGTGTTAATCTCAATAAGCTAACCAAACTAACCCTTACACTAGATAAATAAATAAACAAAAGGAGCCTTAACTATTACAAACCTCTAACACTGCTCCGAGGATTCTCAAAGACTTAAGTACCAAAGAAGGCAACTGTGACCTCTGTAGTGCACATACCAAAGCCGTCACCAAAGTAAGGGAGGAGGGAAGTGTGGCGAGGCGTCCGTTTGTATTGTTAGTGAAGTGAGTGAGGTGATTGGTGGGGAAATGATGTCTTATAATTGAAGTGTAGGATATCGGGAAGAGAGAAAAAGGATGGATGTAGGTGGAAATTTAGTGGGTTTTTTTGTGGTGATAGGATGGAAAAATGTGTGAAATGTTGGAAATGTAAGGAAAGGATTGGAAAATAGTTAGGATATGGTTGAAATGTTTTTTTTTTTTTTAGGTGACAGGATGAAAATATATGCTTGAAATGTTAGTGTTTTGTTAAGAAGGATAGAAAAAATGTTATGATATCCTTGAAAGATTTGTTTTTTGAAGTGAAATGATAGAAAAAAGATTGAAATATGCTTGAAATGTCATAGTTGTAATGAAAGGATATGAAAATAAGAAATATCCTTAAGTTTGATAAGACAAATGTTAAAAAAGGGACATATTAGGAAAGAATTAAAATATTGAGACAGATTAATTAAATGAAAAGAAGAAATGCAATAGAGAAAAATAACAATAATAGTAAAGACTGATAGGATTACTGAAGGAAGACATGAAATAGACCAAAGATAAAATAGAGAGATAGAGAAGAATGGAAGACAAAGAACGAGGAAGAGAGGAGATAAAAAAGACAAGACAAAGAGTATGTCTGAATGCTTGAGAGTGTGTTTTGAATTGACACAGACGGAAGGACACACACAAACGCACATACACACACACACACGCACACAAGCCCCTTAGAAGAAAAAAAACGTACATGCTATTGTGATTAAAAGACATGACTGCTTTTTTGTGTGTGTACGTTTTTGGGCTACACACGCACACACACGCACATGTATACAAACACACACACATACATACACACACACACTCTATATTCCTTCACCTTAAGTTACGTACTATTTTTTGGTAGTTTGTTGATATTCTTTGTAGTTTTAGTTTATATTCTATCGCTGTATGTTATTATTATTATTATTATTTCTTCGTTTATTTTTTGTTTGGATCTATAAACCAGGTGCTTTTGTGAACCCCCCCCCCTTCTTCCCCCCCCTTAATTCCCCTCCCCCCTCCCCCCCTCCCCCCCCTTCTGACCCTCACTGGCTGAAAGGAAGTATCTCTATATATATGTAGTACTTGATGGCTCTTGCATATAACTGTGTGTTCATTATCATCATTATTATTATTATTATTGTCATTATTATTATTACTGCTATTATTATTATCGTTGGTCTTTGTTTTTCATCTTTTTTTTTGTCAATTGGGTTCAAGACAAAAAAGGAAATGAAACCTAAAAAAAATACAAAAAAAAAATAATAATAAAGAGGTAAATAAATAAATAAATAAAATGATAAAGTAAGAACGAGCAAAGAATTTTTTACGCCGTGAGGGAAGAAATATATAAAAAAAAACTAAAAAAAAATAAATAAAACACCCTTAAAAAAAACACAAAAAAAACAAAAATAATTTCTTGTGTCCGTTTCAACGCTATTGTTTATTCATAGCAATAAACATAAAAAGTGACTCTTAGTGCCTATTGTAGTGAGGGCTGGGTCAGGTCAGGCGGGGTCACCGGGGGAGGAGGGGGTCACAGTGAGATGACATGACCCCCGTGACCCCCGATACCCCCCCTGGCCAGCCCCCCCCCACCCGGCACTTTTGTAAATATGACGTGTTCTAGATAGATATTAATTGTCCATATTTTTGCCTTTATTCCGTTCCATTGTTCTAATAACTCTTAGTTGTTGGTGTTGAGGAGAGGTGTTGTGGGGCAGGGCAGTGGTGTTGCTCGTGCCACTGTGACCTGAAACCGCACCCTGGCTGTGACCTTCTTATGTGAGGTCATTCCCTGCCTCCCTGCCTGCCCGCCTGCTCTGCCACTTTAGGTTAGGGTCGCGTGTGTATTTTTGGTGTTGTAGGTGTTGTTGTTGGTGGTAACGGTGTGGTGTGATGTTGTTTATTTCCTCGTCTCGCGAAGTATTGCTTATTTTGAGATGGAGTTCATGGTGTTTTTCAGTGAGGGTGAGGTGAGTGAGGTGAGGCAAGTGGTTCAAGAGAGAGAGAAAGAGAGAGAGAGAGAGAGACATATCACAGTTTTTCTTCTTGTCTCGCAAAATGACATTGATTTTTGACCATTTGAGAGACAGATTCAATGGTGTTTTTTCAGTGAGGAATGAGGTGAGACAGGCTATTCAAGAGAGAGATAGAGAAAGAGAGAGATAGAGATAGAGAGAGAGAGAGACATATCGCAGTGTTTACTTAATGTGATATCACCGCTGGACTTTCACATCATCATCATTATCAACCCCACTCAACTTACAAACAAACGTACTTAACTTAACTTATAATATACTACTACTACTACATGGTGTGTGTACTTATAAACAAACAATTCCTTCACGGTGTCGGTCAGTCGGTAGGCAGCACCTTGTCTAGTGTTAGAAAGAAATATATAATTTATTTTTTTCCTATCGTGTAGCTTCGCACCTTAATTAAGTGGACTCCCGTAACTGAGGGAGAACCTGACTCGTGATTCTGAAAAGTACAACATTTAAGGCCTCGACTGTACGATCATTGGGTGTGTGGGTGAACAGGATGCAAGTGGGGGGACTACGGGGGACTCACTGTGGCCTGCTTGCTGTGTCTGGGTGTCTGGGTGTGTGTTCTGTGGCTGTGAAGGGTGAGAACGTTGAGATGATTGGTGAAGGGAATGCAATGATATACCAGTAATGGTGAGAGATTGCTGAAGGAAAACGTGAATGAGACCAAAGAAAAAGTTAGAGAAGAATGAGGAAGAGAAGAGATAAAAGAATGGGATGGTTAAGAAAAGAGTTGAAGAGTACTTTGAGTTTTGTTCTCAAGAAAGATGATGTTTTTAAGTGTGGCAAGTTGGCAGAAGGTTGTAAGGAGTCATTTTTGTGGGGCATTTCAGCCAGTGTAGTGTTAGAAAGGGTAAATTTTGGTTTGGTTCAAGAAATATGAGGCATTTCAACTTTGGCAAGCTAGAGGAATGTTATGAGGAGTCATTTTGTGGGACTTTAATGGACAGGAAAGCAGTGAGTGGTCAATGGGAAGAGAAAAGAGAGGAAGGAAGCAACAGACAGACAGACAGACAGGCACACAGCCACACAGCCACACACACAGCAGGCAGGCCACAGACGGTTCACCACTGACATATCATGAACCTGAGACAACACAGCGGGACTGTTGGAGTGTGGGTTGTGGGTGGACCTCAGAACACCACAGCAGCGGCAGCAGCGGCGGCGGCAGTGGCAGGTGTTGATGTGATCCTGTGTAGGTGAGCGGGTTGTGGGAGAGAAGGGTGCAGCAAGGCAGGGCACAGCAGGGCAGGGTACAGCAGGGTAAGGGTGCAGCAGGGCAGGGCTGGCGCACCACTGCCCTCCTCCCTCTCAGTTGCTGAATGTGGTATATCAATAAACATATCTGTTTTTTTGTCATAAATTGTAGCGTGTATTGATCTGTGTCTGTTAGGCAGCGGCGGCGGCGGCTGTGCTGTGGTGGCGGGGCGTGGCGGCGGCGGCGGCGGCGGCCCTGCGTGGCCCCGGCCGGCCGCACACTGGCTCCACTAAAGCAATAACCCACATATCACTGGCCGCTGCAGTGCCACATCAGACCCTCTCATTGAGTGCCGCGGAGCAGTGCGCCGCCCGGCACCGCCTCCCACGCCCCCGCCACCCCCAGGAGCTGCCGCCCGGCGTAGCAGCGGCGGCGGCGGCAGCGGCGATGACCCAACAATACCCGTGCGACCCAAGCCGCAACTGTGGTTGTTGTTGGCGTGGCGTTGCTGCCGCCGCCGCCGCCTTGACCCCCTGTGGTTGACCCCCCGGCTGGCGGTGACCTACAAGTACGACCTGAGGAATTATCAGACCAGCTGTCGGCATTGAGCAGCAGCAGCAGCAGCGAGTGTGTGGCCCGGCTGGGACCCGACCACCTCACTCACTCACTCACTCACTCACTCACTCAGTCCACACTAAACAAAGTCTGAGTGGCCCACCAGTGCCGGCCCAGTGCCGGCCAGTGTGTGGTGCCCCCAGTCTTTGCTTTGCTCTGCTCCATTAGCGCATCAAAACAACAACAACAACAACAACAACAACAACAACAATCTCAGGACTACTGACTACTGCTGACCCTCAAAGCTCAGGATGTTTGTTTGTAAACAATAACACACTAATTCACTGATTCACTGAGGCCTGATGTGTCAAGGCCGCCGCTGTGGTGAGAGAGAGTGAGTGCGGTGTGGTGCGGTGCGGTGCGGTGTCTGGTCTGGGCCGGGCTCAATAGTCCCCGGCTCAATAGTGAGAGAGGAACGACTAACAAAGCGGTGGGGCAGACAAACAAACTTACTACATACACTCCACTCACTCCTCATGTACATAACTAGAACAAACAAAGACTAACAAAGCTATGAGATTAATAATACTAATACTAATAAAACACCTATAAATAATAAATATACTATATATATAGTAATATTAAAGTTACAAAAAAATATATATATACCTAAATAATAATAATATATAACAATGCATCATTTTGTCAAGGTAAAAAATAAGGCAGCCTTATATCTTATGCTCAGTACTTCTGTGATTTACTAATACCTTGATGACTAACCTAACCCACAGTGAACCTAACCTAACCCAACCCAACCTTGATGACTTATATACCTTCACAACTTGCCTAACCCGACCCTGCCCTCCCATTAACAACACCCCACACCAAACCACCCCTCACCTTTTGGACCTGCCCCGCCCCGCCCCGCCCTGCCCCACAGCTGCCACCCCCGCCACCCCCCACCACCACCCTGCCCCTTTCCTAGTGTGACCCGACATGACCTACCCTCCTCAGGTCGCTCTTGAGGGCCAGCCGGGTATATTTCCGTCCATTTTGAGAACCATAGCTGTTATGAGCTCAACAGGTGATGTTCTTTTAGTACATAATAGCGGCCATCTTGATTTCCGGAGAGAAGATTGGTAAAAACTGACGATTTGGTGAATAATTCCATGTGTTTCCTTATGTCTCTCTGTCTGTCTGTCTGTCTGTCTGTCGGTCTGTGTGTTTCTCGGACAAAAAAAACGCAGGTGGATTCTATGTTCCTTATGTTTACCTGCCGCCTGTCTGTCTGTCTGTGTGTACGTCTGTGTGTGTGTCTCCCGCCCCAGCCTCGCCGTGTGTGCGTTTGTGTGTTGTCGCTGCGGCCCGGTGTGTCTGAGGTCAGGTTAGGTTAGGTTGCGGGATGCTTTTCGAAATGCTGTAGTGATTTTTGGCATTAGGTTAAGTTAGGTTAAAGTTGTCATTTGATCTAAGCTAACCTAACTTATCCTAGCTCTAGTGATTTTTGCCGTTAGGTTAGGTTAGATTGTCACTTGAATCTAGCGTAACCTAACACTGTAGCTCTTTTTGGTGTGACGTGCGAGAGTTTAGGTCAAGATTAGGTCAAGTTAGACTGTCTCGCTATTAAGCTTACCTAACTTCACCTAAACAACTCAAGGATTTTTAAGACGGTTAAGTCAACAGTACCTAACCTAACCTAACCTAACCTAACCTCGGAAGATGTACGCATGTGTGTGTGTGTGTGCGCGCGTGTATGTTTCTATCCATCTTCAACCCTTTTCCCCCCCTTCTTTCCCTCCCTCTGGTCAAGATGTAACGATTCTAACATGGAAACTGTAGATATTATATTAAAAAACCCTCAAATCTTCTCCTCTGAAATGCATGGCTGCTTGACTCTTCTCGACCGCCTTAAGCCCTTCAAAGCCTCAGTAATTATTGGACCTCGTGTTGTTGAAGTGTGGAATTACTTAGTGGAGCGTCGTGTGGTGTCGTGTGTGGAACTGTTGTCATTGTCAGGAGGGAGAGAGGAGAGGTGGTGTTGCTTCATATTGTGTGTTTGTTACTTGAAGAATGGTAAATAAGAGGCTGTATTGATGTGATTATTTGCATTGAACGCCTTGTCATTAGGAAGGAAAGGTTGTATTGGTACATAGTGTTGTTTGTGGTTATTAAGGAGTAAAAATGTCATTGGTAAAAAAAATAAGAGTTAAAAAAAGGGTTGTATTGGTAAAAGTTTATGTAGTTATTTGGATGAAAAGTTATCAATTCAAAGTTAAATAAGAGGTTGTCATTGGTGAGGATAATTAAGAAAGGTTGTGTTAGTAATAATTGATGTGATTATTGTGAAGCAAAGTTGTCATTAATGTTGATAAAAAAAAGACAGGTTGTATTGGTATAACTTGATGTGATTACTAAGTTAAGAAAAAGTTACGTTTGTGAAGAGCAAAGGTTGTTGTTGATAAAATTGTGAATAATTCAGAAAAAAAACCAGGTTGTATTGGTAAAATTTGTGGTTATTAAGAGAAGAGGATTATGGTTATTAAGAAAAGGTTGTCATTGGTGAAGCAAGAATAGCTTTAAGAAAAATGTGTACCCAAAAGTATACATTTAAAAATATTGATACAAGAAAACAAACAATAAGGGTGTCACTGCTAAAAGTAAGTGTTGATTGAAGAAAAAGATTGTTAAGTGCTTCTAAAGTACATCCGTTAAGTGTTAAAAGTGTTGAAAATACACATAAAGTACAGTGAAGTGTTGGAAATGAAGTAACACACACAATGATGATGACCAGACCAGTGCAGTGAGGAGCAACACAAGGCAACAAGTCCCTGTGGCAGTGTTACCAACAAGACAATGCACAACACACACACACACACACACACACACACACACACACACATCAGACAGTAACAGTTTAGAGTCGTTTGTTGTCAATGAAGTTTTGCGTCTCGCCGGTCTAGATCTGTCCCACAATCCTTGCCTTACAACAAGATAACGAAGCCGTTTTCTAATAATATATAAAAAAAAGAAGTTCCGTTCGTTCAAGTAGTAGTTTCCAGATCTTCTCATTACCCGTTTGTTTATCCTTTGTGTTCCTTTTCCGCGAGTTATTTTTTTGTACGATGATTTGGTGACTTTCCTCGAGGATGCTGTAATAATGATAGTTATATTAAAACTAATACTACTAAATAAATAATAATTAATAATATACATTCTCTCTAACTGTCGTGTTTGTGGACAGTTTGACTCCCGTTTGTGAAGTTTGCGCTGGGACAAGTGAATCAGTGGTTAGGTTCTCAAATTGCCATGCTTCTCTCCCCCCCGCCCCCATAAATACCAAAAACCATAAAAAATACAAAAAAAAAAAAAAGCGAGAAAGCATTCCATATATCTATTTTTTTCCCTCAGCGACACATTCCGTATGTTTTTCCCCTCCGCCAGTGTGAGAGAGAGAGAGAGAGAGACGCGAAGCAAACAGACGCTGGAGTGACGCTAAGGTGGGGACGAACGAGCTTGCTTCTTATTTTTTGTACGTGCATCGTGACTTAATTCATCAACTCCTCCACCTTGTAAACCCGTGGCGACAGACTTCACCACTGTTCCCACCGGCTGGCTGACGCGTTTGTTTGTCTGTCCAGCCGGCGAGTCCCTTAAAAATACCCCTTAGATTCATTTCACTTGGTCGGTCGGTGTTTGTCCAGCCAGCCAGTCTCCTTAATAAAGCCCCCATACTTAACATTGCCCATAAGTGTGTTGTAGAATGAAGTGTCCTTTAAATTTGAGTCTTTGCCAGCGCGCCGTCACCACCCTGGCCGCCCCGCCCCTCCGCCACACGACCCCAGGCTAGCACAGGTCATGCCGTCTCATTCATGTCATCCCCAGGTCATTCTTGCCTCTTTGATTGATATGGTGTCAGGTGTGAAGTGATGTGGGAGTTTCATGTCAGATATTTGAGGTGTTACAGTTTCATTTCAAGTTGATAGAAGTGGAGTGTTTCTTAAGTCATGTCTGTTTTTATGGCTTCAGTTACCAGCGAGTCATGTCTGTCCAGAGTAACTAACAGTTAGTGATGCATTGTTGAGGTTTGGAGTGACAATATTAGTTTCTGGGCAAGTCACATCCATTCTTAACCCGAGACACAGCCAGCAAGTTCCATTAATTTGTACAGAACATTTAACATCACTAAGATAAAAACTGGAGAGACATTTGAGTTACAATGTTAGTTAATGAAGTCACACCCATACTTGTTCTTCAATGACAATATTAGTTAATGATCTTGTTCTTCAGTCTCATCGATCAATACAAGAACATTAAACATCACTAAGATATACACAGCACCAGGTTAATTAACACTCCCAGTATAGTTCTCAGTCATGTATATCCCAGACTTAAAAAATATATTCATTGTATCCATTAGTAAGGTTGATGGAGTGAAAACTTACCATAGCAGTACTGAGAGGAATGACACACTTCCTTCATTCTCATCCTCACCTAATTATCTCTCTCTCTCTCTCTCTCTCTCTCCCTCCCTCCATTCTCTTTCCTCACCCTGATTCATCCTCTTATATCTTTTTTTTATTTTATCTTTAAGTCTCCTTTTTCATTCACTTTATCTCCTCCACTCCTCTTTTTTCCCCCATATTCTTTAACATTTAAGCCATTTTTATGCATTTCATCTCCTCTCCTCCTCCTCCTCCTCCTATATCTTTTTCCATATTCTTTGATCTTTAACTCTCCCCCTTTTCCATATACTTACCTCCTCCTCCTCCTCCATTCCCTTTCCTTAATTCACCCTTCTCCTCTTTATTTTCTTTATTCAATTTTCAAGCCTCCTCCTTTTCTCATACACTTCATCTCCTCCTCCTCCTCCTCTATTCCTTTTCCTTAATTTACCCATCTCTTTATTTTCTATTTTCGATTTTCAAGCCTCCTTCTTTTCTCATACACTTCATCTCCTCCTCCTCCTCCTCCTCCTCTTCCCTGGGTTTGGCATGGCTCGCTGTGGGTTGTGTGGCGGCAGCAGCGGCGGCGGCCACCACACAGCAGTGGCCACGTGCTGGCAATCCTCCCTGGCAACTGACAAGGCTGGGCAGGGGATGTTGATTGGTTCCTTTTGTGGTGTGTGGCTCAAACTTTGTCCTCAAGAAGCTTTACTCACTGACTCGGCTTAATATAAAGGCTACATCTTGGCTTGTGGTGGAAGGAAGTGCTATTTAAGATTGAGGTAAATAAGCACAGATAGGATTAATATTTGGCAAGACAGAATGAGATTGTATGATGCAAGTAAGACTGAAGGTTAAATTTGAGTGTTCTTTTGTGGTTGAAGAGAGTGTGTTATTTGTACTTGAGATTGAGTTATGGGGTAGAAATGAGTGTCTTATCTTTACCACACCGAGGTGAGACTGTGAGATGCAAGAGTTTATATTTGAATGTACTGAAACTTGAGTTGTGGTGAAAGGAAGTGTTAATTGGATTTGAGAAAGAGTTAATTATGGTGATGTGAAATTCTTGTGTGCAGTGAGATAAATAAGACAAGATTAAAGTGTAATTCTATTTATAATTTGACAATACTGAAACCAAAAACTCGGGAAAAAAAGCCGAGAGAAGATGAAAGACCAAAACAAACACCTCGCCAACAAAATAAATCAGAAAGAACACCAGATGAAGGATGAGGAAAAGTTAGCAGTCACATACCAAAACCAAATGCTCCCACACCCCCAAAACAAACAAGACACGTACAAACAAACACACACAGACACACCCCCAGCCCACACAACCCCCTTCCCTGCCTCCCCTTGCCAGATGCCTTCATTTACCTCAAAGGTGGAAGCTAAAACGAATAAATAATGATAGAGGTTGCTAGCTGCCCCCCATTATATCTATTTTTTTATATATGTGTATGCAAAACTGAGTATCATTGCGTCTATATTCTTAACAGTTCCCGCGTTTATTTCCCTTGGTTGTGAAGGCTTGTCTTGGGATCTTCCTTGTTATTTTTGTAAAGGTTCAGTTGTTTTAATCCTCTATTTTTTGGGGTAAATTTTTTGGTACCGAGTCATGCGGCCACCAGTCAGTAAGCATTATACAGTTGTCCAAGGCAGAAGATATTGTGACTGTTGAATTGGAAACTTTGTGTCAACGCGAATTTCTCTTTAAAGATATTGTGGTTAAAATCGGTTGTCTGAGGAATTGAAGAAGTGTTGTGAAGTGCGTTTAGTGCAGAAAGTTTTGGTCAATTTGAGCATCTGTGTTCCTCAAGTTTATGAAGAGTATAAAGCATAAAGTATTGAAGTATTGTGTGTTGTCAAATCAAGTGTGCGTTTTAAAGACAGTGTAATATGCAAAGACAACTTCATTTCAGTGTAATGCATTTGTTAAGTCAGTGGAACACAAAGAAATCATCAAAATCTAATATGAGTAGAGAGAAACGTCACTAAAACACTTCATGAAAGGGACTAAAACATAACCATCTTTTTTCAAGTGAGAGGAAAGTTAAGAGAGAATTCAAATTGCATACTTATTCATTTCTTTACAGTCACTGGTACATGTGAAAGAGAAAGAGCATTGCATCCTAATGAGACAATACAGCTTACTATTAACATTATCATTATTATTGGGTGTGTCTATTGTTCACTGCGTACATTGAGAGGGAGAAAAATAATATAGTCCCTGAGAGAGAGAGAGAGAGAGAAGATGGAGTAAGAAATAATTAATGTCCCTCTGAGTTAATAAGAGATGCATGGAAGAAGAAGAAAATATATGCGTTTAATGAATGTATGGGCAGAGAAAGAGAGATAAATGTCCCCAAAACTTTATTGTAACTAATCATAATTGAAAAAACAGGTGAAGAACATGACATGAAATAAAATAAAGCTTCCATAAAAATACCGATGGAAGGAATCTCAACTTGCGCTAATCCGATTGTTAAAAAAGATATGAGAAATTGACGTAACTAATCATGTCTTGAATGACGAACCCGATGCAATAACAAAGTGCTGCTGAAGAGACAAACTGATGCAATAACTAGACGTAAAAAGACGGAGGTTGTAATAATCAGAATTTTATTAAGACAAAAATACCAAAAAAATAAACTCATCCAAAGAATCTCATACATTGCAATAATAATAATAATAATATCTTTGTCATTTCAGTGCTACAATGTTCATGGTGGAGAGAGAGAGAGAGAGAGAGAGAGAATTAAAACTCTCTCTCTCTCTCTCTCTCTCGGACTGTGGGGGAGTGACTGTGGGGTTCGTCAACATACTGTGGGGGGACATACTGTGGGGCTGTGGGCTGTGGTGGGTGGGTGGGTGAGAGAGAGAGAGAGAGAGAGAGAGAGAGAGAGAGAGAGAGAGAGAGAGAGAGAGAGAGAGAGAGAGAGAGAGAGATATAGAGAGAGAGAGAGAGAGAGAGAGAGAGAGAGAGAGAGAGAGAGAGAGAGAGCGCCAGCCCCCACTACTACTACCACCACCACTACCCCCACTACTACCACCACCACCACAACTAACTCATATCAGGGACTAAGAGAGAGAGAGAGAGAACAGTGTAATAAATAAACCAAAAAAAACATGACACTACCAAAGGAAACCCAGTGAATGTTTCTTTAATATTAAACTTAAGGAAAATAAATAATGTCTTTTTTTTAGTTTAAGCTGAGGAGATAATGAACAAAATATTAAGTCGACCTCGAATGAATAAAAATATACGTCATTGTTTGCTGCCGTTATTTGGGGTGGAATGTCCTCGTTTGTTTGTTTTTTTTACATATATCTCGTGTTTTTTTATTATTTTGTACTTAAGGTTGATTTGGCAGAGGCAACCAACCACACACCAGACAACTAAACAACCATATCTAACCAGACAGCCCCAACCAGAAGCCTAGTCAAGTGTATCAAATAATTACCATGTCGTTTTGTTTTCGTCATTTATTTTTTTGTGTAATTTTTTTTTTTTTCCCTTCAGATAATTCATTCATTTTTCGTATTGCGTTGTTTGTGTCTTCTATTCTTTCCCGTGTGTTTTTTGTATTGGCATTTTGAGGAAGCTGCTCCATGTGTACCATTGTCATTTAACTATATCATATTGTGTATAGGGTCCAAGGAGGGGAAATAAACTGATAGTGAATAATAATGAATGCTCTTTCTATCAAACCTACCTACCTAATGCAGCTTCATCACCCCCACCCCCACACCCCTCTCTCTGTCTAATTCAAAATGTTTCTCTAAAATTTATCTCTTCCTTTCATTAGTTATCTATTTCTAAACCCACTTTCTCTCTTAATTCAAAATGTTTCTCTAAAACCTATCTCTTCTTTTCACTAATTATCTATTTTTATAGAAACTCTCTCTCTCTCTCCCTAACCAAACACAATACAAATGAATGTCTTTCTACCTTTGATATTAAACTTTGAATCTCAAGTTGGTAACATTAATAATAACTAATAACACCTATAACCTGGAAAGAAAAGAATAAAAGATTATGTAGAAAAATTTTACCTCAATCATTTTTCACCTCTTCTTCCTTTTTTTTCTTCATCATCCTTCATGTATCTCTTCACATTTCAATTCTTATATTGCTATCACTCCTCTTCCTTGTTCATTCTCTTCTTCCTTCCTCCTCCTCCTCTTCTTCTTCTTGTTTTTTCCTTCTTTGGTAAGAACACACCTCCCATAAGCCACACCTGTAAAGCAAAGCAGGTGTTAGTTTATTTAGAAAAGCAGGTAAGAATGCAAATATCCTGCCTATCTGTCTGTCTCTGTCTACACCACACTACTTGTCAATTTGTCAGGGAATTTTTCTGAGTTAAACAAGAACATCTATCTCTTCCATTGTTTCAGTACATTTTTGTATTAGCATTTAGAAGAAGCTCCTCGCTGTGTACTATTGTTGTTTAACTATATAATATTGTGTATATGAGGTCGAAGGAGGGGAAATAAACTGATAGTGAATAATAATACTCTTTCTATCAAACCTAACACATCTACATAAGTTATCTATTTCAATGCCAACTTGCTTTTCTCTCTCTCCTTCAAAATTCAAAATGTTTCTCTCTAAAATTTATCCTTTTCACTCATTCATCTCTTTCTATACTAATACTATACTATACTGTACTATATACTATACTATATACTATACTATACTATATACTATACTATACTATACTATACTACTACTACTACTAATAATAATAATAATAATAATAATGATAATAATAATAACAGTGAACACCAAAAACCTCTTCTTCCTCTTCCTTCTTTTCTTCATCATCCTTCATGTATCTCTTCACATTTCAATTCTTATATTGCTATCACTCCTCTTCCTTGTTCATTTTCTTCTTCCTTCCTCCTCCTCCTCTTCTTGCTTTTTTCCTTCTTTGGTAAGCACACACCTCCCATAAGCCACACCTGTAAAGCAAAGCAAGTGTTAGTTTATGTAGACAAACATTTGTTCACACAGGTAAGAATGCAAATATCATGTCTGTCTGTCTGTCTGTCTGTCCACACTTCAATACTTGTGAATGCCCGAAAAAAAATTGTGTTAAACATGAACATATATCTATAAAGTATATATTGAATTGAACTGTATATGATAATAATAAGAGAAATAATAATAATAATAATAATAATAATAATAATAATAATAATAATAATAATAATAAAGCAATAATTAGTAACACTGCTGGCGCACCACCACCACCACCACCACCAGAGCGGCCAAGGAGCATCAATACCACCCAACACCACCCTCACCCTCCCCCTACAGCGCTACAAATGCATCCGTCAGAGACTGGCGGTTTGCTGGGGCCAACTAACACCACAAGTCACAACCAACATGCTGCAGTACACCACCAGGCAGCGGTAAAAAGCACCTCAGCCAGCCTACAGCAAAGCCTCCCCACACAGCCTGCTGGCCCCCACACAATACCCGCCCCCTGCCGCCGCCGCTGTGGCCTCGAGAAAACAGTGGTGGTGAGAGAGAGCAGAACGTTTTTAAGGGTGTTTTTAGGGTTGTAGGGACAGATTAATAAGATATCTCCATTATTAACAGGAACCCCACTAGTCATCTCTGTGGCCTTGTAAAAACAGCGGTGGTGAGAGAGAGAGAGAGAGGACGACTGTGTACATGGAAGGTTGTGTCTTGCTGATGGATGGATGGATGGATGGGTAGAATTTATGACCGAACAATAACAACTTTACTCTCAAACCTCAGGGAAATCAAATGTCAGACAGAAAAGAGAACATAATCATTGACAAATAAATAAGGCAGCAAGTAGTTTACCTTGTCTCCTTGCCACGGCCCAGCAGACATCAACAGGCCTCAGCTGGCTAGTCATGGGGAACAGTAGAGGCGGTGCACAAGGCGCTGGGGAGAGAGGAGACGCAAATTAATAATGTTCATCAGTTACATACATTCACAAAAACAGCTGATTCGGTTACAACACAAGAAATGAAGGGAAGAAGATGCTGCAACTAGATATCAGATCTGTATGTTGCAGGTCCTGTAGCAAACATCAATATACCGAGAGATTTCTACGTATTATCTATCCCCTGCCTATTGATTAAGCACACAGACACACACACACAGACACACACACACACACACACACACACGCATGCATGCACGCACGCACGCACACGGTAAATACAGTAAATCGTAATATATGTTGAAGATAAGAGTCAGAGAGGGAAGGGTGCAGGCGACGGCCATCATTGTGACGTCACGGCTGATGACGTCACAGCCTGCCCCGTGCTCTAAGTTGACTGTCTATATTTACGTACGTACTTTAGGGGAGACCATTTTAAAAATGACCGTTCGAAAAAACGCTTTTAGAACAAAAAAATGGACATTTTCCGGCTGGATAAATACTCTAACTAATTCCCAAAGCATAAACAAACTCCAAACAACAATAATTGTAAAGAATTTCCACTAGAAAATAAGTATTTTAAAAAATATGACCCTTTTTAAAACTCATTAAATACTCGCTCACTATCCCTTCAAAGGAACCAAAGACCACTTCAAAGTACTTGAGTAGTGCCTTCTAATTATTCTTAATACTTGAGAGTGATCTAGAGGCAGAAATAATTCATTTACAGGCTGATAAATAAATAATTGATGCAACTTTAAACACCGCTAGCAGACACTTTTCCCCTCCACTGATTTCACTGAGCTTTACGCACAAGATATGGTTTGATATGGACTATCTTTGGCAATTAATAAGAACTTGATACTGCCTTAAATAAAGAATGGTCTTGGGCGTACCAATTATTTTGGCGCCAAAAGCCGCCCTTATTTACGATCATAAGAACGCCAACCACAGCTATCTCCAGCCCCCACACGCATGGCAGACATTCAAAACAGCACACAGTACTCATAGAAAGCATTAAATTTTACTGTTGAGCCCAAATAAATAGTCCAGGCATAAATGAAGATAGCCTTAAATATGAGCGGCTAGCGGGCGGCCGCGGGCGGCTGCGGGCGGCGGCGGGGGCCCGGGGTCTGCTCCTGAACCCCCCCTCATATCTCTTAAACCTTCACTAAATTTAAACTTGACCACGAAAGCTATGTCTGAATGGCAAATATGAAAGCTTAGTACGATGGCTGCATACTGTGGCAAGATGAGCCTATAATAATGAGAGATAAGGCTGAAAATGACCGATGAAATGAGGCGCCTGGGTCTGTGGAGGGGAAGCCCCCCCTCCTGACTGGCCTAAGTAAACATTGGTAGGTTAAGGCTTGTGTCCCAGCGCATTGTAGTCACCTTGATATCGTAGTCCAGCCCCTGTGATTCCAACTTGCAGCTTCAGTCCAGTAATTAGATGACTTGAACACTTAAAAACACTCGTGAAACACTGCTAGTCACCGTAAAAATCGTCTTAATATGTCACTAGAATGTTAAAACACTCCTGTAATCTCACTAGTCGCTTTCACCACAGTTTTTCTGGTAGAAATCGTCTTAATTTGCCATTGGAATGGTAAAATCGCTTCAACCAGAGGCTTTTCAATGGGGTAAAAGTAGCTAATCTACCAGCACCTTCACCCACACTGGGCAACCAGCTGGTGGCTGGCTGGCTGGCTGGGCAGACACCACACCAGCCGCCCCACATACATAGTATGTCTATAGTACTTCAGTGGCCCTACTCTCCTCCTAAGCACAGCTGGAGTGGACAGCCGCCTCAAAACAGCACAAGTTTTAACCATGCTACTTCTAGACCACTGGCTGGGTGACACTGACCGTCTTACCTATCCACGGGG
>JAHFWG010000801.1:5433-16058 GCA_020233015.1 Callinectes sapidus | reverse complement strand
CCAAACAAAAAATAAACGAAGAAATAATAATAATAATAATAATAACATACAGCGATAGAATATGAACTAAAACTACAAAGAATATCAACAAACTACCAAAAAAATGATACGTAACTTAAGGTGAAGGAATATAGAGTGTGTGTGTATGTATGTGTGTGTGTTTGTATACATGTGCGTGTGTGTGCGTGTGTAGCCCAAAAACGTACACACACAAAAAAGCAGTCATGTCTTTTAATCACAATAGCATGTACGTTTTTTTTCTTCTAAGGGGCTTGTGTGCGTGTGTGTGTGTGTGTATGTGCGTTTGTGTGTGTCCTTCCGTCTGTGTCAATTCAAAACACACTCTCAGGCATTCAGACATACTCTTAGTCTTGTCTTTTTTTATCTCCTCTCTTCCTCGTTCTTTGTCTTCCATTCTTCTCTATCTCTCTATTTTATCTTTGGTCTAATTCATGTCTTCCTTTGGTAATCCTATCAGTCTTTACTAGTATTTTTATTTTCTCTATTGCATTTCTTCTTTTCATTTAATTATTCTGTCTCAATATTTTAATCATTTCTTAATATGTCCTTTTTAATATTTGTCTTATGAAACTTAAGGATATTTCTATTTTCATATCCTTTCATTACAACTATGACATTTCAAGTATATTTTAACATTTTTTTCTATCATTTCACTTCAAAAAACAAATCTTTCAAGGATATCTTAACATTTTTCTATCCTTCTTTAAAAAACACTAACATTTCAAGCATATATTTTCATCCTTTCACCTCAAAAAAAACAAACATTTCAACCATATCCTAACTATTTCCAATCCTTTCCTTACAAAAACACCAACATTTCACACATTTTTCAATCCTATCACCACAAAAAACCACTAAATTTCCACCTACATCCATCCTTTTTCTCTCTTCCCGATATCCTACACTTCAATTATAAGACACATTTCCCCATCACCTCACTCACTTCACTAACAATACAAACATTTGCCTCACCACACTTCCGTCCTCCCTTACTTTGGTGACGGCTTTGGTATGTGTACTACAGAGGTCACAGTTGCCTTCTTTGGTACTTAAGTCTTTGAGAATCCTCGGAACAGTGTTAGAGTTTTGTAATAGTTAAGGCTCCTTTATTTTATTTATCTAGCGTAAGGGTTAGTTTGGTTAGCTTATTGAGATTAACACCCTTATGGTTTTTTTTGTTAGGTTAGGTTAGGGAAAGTTTAAGGGGGAAATAATAGAGGAAAAATAGTAGCAGTTAGGTTAGGTTAGGTTAGGTTAGGTTAGGTTAGGTTAGGTTATTAGATGAAGTTAGTGGGAAAACAATATGAAGGAAAGAAGTAGTAGTAGTAATAGTAGTAGTAGTTGTAGTAGTAGCAGAAATGTGTGAAAGAGAGGAATATTGATTGGAAGAAGAGGTTTGGTTAAGTTAAGTTACCAAGGTTAAGAAAGAAGAAACCTATAGTAGAAGTTAATACGGAAAAGAACAAAGAATAAAAACAGTACTAGTAATAAAGAAATGTATAGATGACATAAACATTGATCAGATAGAAGGAAGAATAAAGCAAAGAACACACGAGAGAATGAAATTAAGAAAGAAAGACATAGAAATAAAGGAAGAAAGAGAGAAAGAGAGAAAAAGAGAGAGAGAGAGAGAGAGAGAGAGAGAGAGAGGGAGCATGGCGGGCTGTTAATAAAAAAAAGCTTAGTTTACAATGAACAACCTGTAAATTAAATACACGTATGTTTTGGTTCAGAATGAGCATATTTTTTTGGTTAGTTGACGTTACGCTGTTAGTTCGTTAGTTTGTCTGTTAGTCCATTCATCTTTCACTCTTATCTTTGGAAGGCTGAGATCTTTTGTTGACAGAGAAGAGAGAGAGAGGGAGAGAGAGAGAGAGAGAGAGAGAGAGAGAGAGAGAGAGAGGGAGAGGGAGAGGGAGAGAGAGGGGGGGTCAGTATATATTATGTATTATGTATATATATATCTTCTATATATAAGAAAAACACCAAATAATACAAAATAATCATACCACAAAAATATACGTACAAAAAAATGTCACATAATATACGTAAAGACTTAAAAAAATACATAATGTGCCTCTTGTCTTGCCAGGTCAGGTCAGACTGGCTGTTAGAGGTCATGTGAGGTCCTGGTAGGGTTGGGTCAGGTCAACTCAGGTCAGTAGCAACACACAGCAGCTACAACAAACATCGCTCTACATAACTCAAGCAAAGATATGTAATTCAACGCAAAAAACAAAGAAAATATTGAATCACAGGAAAAGTAAAGAGAATAATGAAATAATCCGGTTGAAAAAAAGATAATGAAAACTTCTTATAGGGAAGTTAAGAATTCGTGAAAATACTCAAAAAATAAAACTTAAAACAATGAAATATAAGAAAAAAAAAGGAAAAGAACCATAATTTTTTCCTCTTTTGCTGAATGGGAAGTAAGTTTTTCTTTTAAACAAACTTTGGGGTTTTTTGTTAATATAGAAAACGGGACACTTGAATATTGTGCTTTGAATCATAAAGCATAAAAAAAACACAAACTCAAAAAAACAATAAAAAAACACACAAAAAACACCAGGAAATAACATGAAAAGCCCCTATCTGGCTGTAACAGTAGAAATCATAGTAGTAGTAGTAATAGTAGTGGGGGTGGAGGCAATTATACACACCCCAGCAGGTAATAGTTAGTTTGGGGTGGGGGTGGGGGGTGGGGGGGTGGGGGGTGGAGGTGCCATCATGGGGGTGTGGGGGAGGCCTCTTTGGGGTGGTCAGGTCACGTGCCAAAGGAGTTACGAGGCGAGGCGTTCCATGTGGGCAGCTGGCCTGGGCTCCATTAGCTTCAGTCTGGTGTCCCTGTGGGTGAACGAGACGGTGTGAGAGAGAGAGAGAGGGAGAGAGAGAGGGAGAGAGAGGGAGAGAGAGAGGGAGAGGAAGAGAGGGAGAGAGTTAGGAAAGATAAAGAGGAAGAAAGGAGATGGGAAACAGTGGTGATTGAGAGAGAGAGAGAGAGAAAGAGAGGTACTTACAAGCTATAAGAAAGAGAAAGAGAGGTAATGGATAAAGAAATGAAGTTAGAGAGAGAAAGAGAAGTGAAAGAGAGAGAAAGAGGTGTAAAGATAAAGTCAGAGAGAGAGAGAGAGAGTGGAAGGCTGGAATAATTCAACACAAGAACTAATAACAGCAAAAAGTGTACACAAACTCAAAGAAAGATTAGATGAGGATAGAAACAGAGATGAGACAATACCAAATCAACTCAGACACTGTAAACCTTAACTAAATAAACACACACACACACACACACACACACACATTAACTAACTAACCATCTCTCCTTTTGTTTTGATCGAGTTTAGCTTATTTGTTTAATTTTGGTTTACTAATTCAATACATCTTTTTTGTTCCTATTCTTTATCATTCTTATTCTCTTTAGACACACAAATAATGCACCTTAACTAGTCTATCTCTCTCTCTTAAGTCCCCTATACCTAACCTAACCTAACCTAACACACACACACACACACACACATATTAATAAACTAACCATCTCTCCTTTTGTTTTGATCGAGTTTAGTTTATTTATTTAATTTTGGTTCACTAATTCAATACATCTTTCTTGTTCCTATTCTTTATCATTCTTATCCTCTTTAGACACAAAAATGCAACTTAACTAATTTATCTGTTTAATTTTGGTTTACTCATTCAATACATCTTTCTTGTTCCTATTCTTCATCATTCTTATTCTCTTTAGACACACAAAAATGCACCTTAACTAGCCTATCTCCCTCTCTTAACACCCCCCCATACCTAACCTAACCTAACCTAACACAACACAACACACAACACACACACACACACACATTAACTAACTAACCATCTCTCCTTTTGTTTTGATCGAGTTTAGTTTATTTATTTAATTTTGGTTTACTAATTCATACATTCATACATACTCATACATACAATTCATACATACATCTTTTTTGTTCCTATTCTTTATCATTCTTATTCTCTTTAGACACACAAAAATGCACCTTAACTAGTCTCTTTTTCTCTTAACACCCCCATACCTAACCTAACCTAACCTAACCTAACCTAACCTAACTAGTCTCTCTTTCTCTTAACACCCACATACCTAACCTAACCTAACCTAACCTAACCTAACCTAACACACACACGCACACACACGCACACAAAGACGTACCTCGAGAAAATATCCTTTAAATCGTGTTCAGCAACGTTGGGACCAAGATTGGCGATGAACAGGGTGGAGCAGGGTGGATTGTGGGGGTGCTGCTGGGGGGGGGCAGGGTGAGCAGAGTGCGGGGAGCCAGCAGGGGAGGCCAGGGCAGGGGAGGGCATCACTACCCCTGGGGCATGGGAGACCATTGGGGCGTGTGGGAGGGCCAGGGGGGGCTGTTGTGTTGGGGAGTGGGGAGGAAGAGGATTGTTCATTAGTTATGGTAAATTTGACGGTTTATTTGTTTTTTGTTTGTTTTGACTTTATTGGGAGAAAAATGTTGTTAGTTTTTTTAATTTTTTGGTTCTTATATACTACCTGTCTTGTTTTTTTATTTACTTTTACGTTACTTTCTTTTTTACTTTATTGGGAGAAAAATGTTGTTAGTTTTTTTTATTTTTTGGTTCTTATATACTACCTGTCTTGTTTTTTTTATTTTATTTTTACGTTACTTTTATTTTTACTTTATTGGGAGAAAAATGTTGTTAGTTTTTTTTATTTTTTGGTTCTTATATACTACCTGTTTTTTTTTTTTTTTTTCATTTTTACTTTTACTTTACTTTTTTTTACTTTAAAGGGAGAAAAATGTTATTAGTTTATTTTCTCATACTACCTGTCTTGTTTTCTTATTTTCTTTTACTTTTTAATGGGAGGAAAAAAGGTTACTAGTCTTATTTTTTTGTATTTTTGTATGTTACCTATTCTTTTTTTCATATATATTTTGAAAGTTTATGAATTTAACTCTGGTGGGAAAAAAGATCGATTAAATTTTCTTTTTTTTCTTATTTCTTCCTATCATTATTATATTTTTTCTTAATTTTCATAGTTTCAAAGCAATTACTCAGTATCATTAATTGAAAAGTCTCTCTCTCTCTTTCTCTCTCTTTCTTTATCTCTCTCTCTCTGAATCCTATATAAGTGACTATTTGAACTATTAAAAAGAAGATTAACTAATTAAGGACAATTTTTTACTTCCAAACAGATTCAGTAAATTACAAAATGGTTTCTTTCTTCTTTTCAGTATTCTGGCTAACTTCACTGTCTTAAAGGGACATTTTGCTGTGATAAGGAACAAATAATGGTTTTTATCGAGTTTTTCAATAATTTCTGCCTATCTTTTATGTTTTTAGTAGACATTTTGCTGTGATAATGGCAGTTTTCATTAATTTCTAACCTAATTTCACAGCAAAGAAGGATTTTTCACAGCATATTATGTATTCTGTTATTTCACTATTTTTATGGGGTAGTGTGCTGTGATAAGTCTAAATAGTTAAGGAACATTTTCACAGCATGTCAGTCTCACAGCATTCTGTCATATCATTGTTTTTTTGGGACAATTAGCTGTGATAAGGCATATTTCTTCACAGCATATCACAAACTTACAGCATTCTTTCATTTCACTATCTTAAGAGGACATAATTTGCTGTGACAAGTCTAAACAGCAACACTTTCACAGCATTCTTTCATTTCCACTGTTTTAAAAAGGACATAATTTGCTGTGACATCTTTTCACAGCATGTCACAATCTTAGAGCATTCTTTCATTTCACTATCTTAAACGACATCATTTGCTGTGACAAGCCTAAACAGCAATGAGTAATCTTTCACAGCACACCAATATTTCACAGCATTCCGTTACTTCGCCGTTTAAAAAGGACACAACTGTACCGCGACCAATTCTAAAAAAACACAGCAACGCACACTATTATCACAGCACACAATCTTAGAGCATTCCATCACCGCTGTCTTTCAAAAGGGGGAAACAATAATCTGCTGTGTCAATTCTAAGCAGCAAGGGACATCACAGCATTAGTTAACTTGACAAGGGGGGGGGCAGTGGGGGTGGGGGATATCAACATGGCCAAGCTTGCAAGTTAGTGGGGGGGTAGGAGTTAGTGTGTTGAAGTACATTGTAGTTACTCACCCACAGCCCCCCTCCCTCCAGCACCATCTGTGAATGGCGCAGAAAAAAGACAAACACTTTACAATTTGAAAATGTTGAGCACTTCTTGCCAATTCATCTAAAAGGGAGGGAGGGAGGGAGGGAGGGAGGGAGTGGGGGTGTGTGGGGGGGAGGGGGGCCTTACTTTATCTTGGGGGTTATTAAGTTATTGGTTACTATTTTAATGTGTCAAGGTTTTTTTTTTTGCTTTGTTTTTTTTTTTTATATGAAGGTTGTGGTTTTCAAGGGTGTTATTTTATGGGGGGGGGTTTTTCAATGTTTTTTTTTTTCTGAGTTTTGATTATTATTTGTATTAGGGATGGATTTTTGGAATTATCTTTTCTCTAATCTTAAAAGTACACATTGATTTCAGGACAGTATTTTGCATTTTTCTCTCTCTCTCTCTTTCCAATGTTTTTTTTAAAGTAATAGTTAATTTTAAAAGAATACCAAGCTTTCTTCTCTATTTTTTTATATATATCAAACTAAACTAATCTTTATGAAATGTCACAATGTTTAACCTTTGCAATATACACAAGAGTAACTAATAAAAATGTGAAAACATATGAAATGACGCTATTTTTAATCATTTTTTTCCCTAAGCAATACCAAAAAACATATTCAAGGTTCTGTAAATCTTATATAGTGAATTTGTACTCCTTTTTGTTTATATTACACCAAAGAAACTGCAAATTGTTATATCAAGGGCAGTATTAACAGATTTTTAAGTGTGTACCTTTTTCTTAAGACATATTTCTAGTCTTAGTCCATCTTAACCTGAAACTGGTGTTGTATTTAAGCCATTACTCATCACCAGTAAATATGAAGCTGTTAATGAGATAATAGTTAAAAGTACAACACTATTTTCAGGTTAACATGGATTTTACCACTAGAAATGAAGCAATGAAAAATGTACATACTTGACCCCTTCAGTACTGGGATGTGTTTTTATTCTTATTCTGCTTTTTATTTGATTTTCTACAGGTTCAGAAACTCATGTAGGGGTTAAAATAGTGCAGACTCTGGCCACTAATCTTCTCACCTCCATAGAGTCTTGATGATGTCAATAAAAGCGTCTATTCACACCCAAAACTTGAGGTAAAAATGTGTCCCAGTACTGAAGGGGTTAAGAATCTTTGTTAATACAGGCTCTGGTTATTAATGATTTCTTAAAAGGAGCAATATAACTTGAATTGTCTCATATATCAAGTGAATTATAATAGTTGTAATGCTAATCTCTCTTTCCTTTTGGCAATTAATACTTATAAAATGCTAAGATATTAATGACTTCTCTCCTTCACTATATCAACTTCAACTTCTTCAATATATCAAGTGAACTAATACTTTTAAATCATTCTATTTTTACAATATCAAAAGCAAACACTGGAATTTCTACATGTTAAGAGAAGTTGTTATTAATTTCTCTCAAATCACTAATATAATCAAGTAATCATCATCAACATCTCTTTATAACCTCAAAAATCAACTTCAATTCCTACAACACATGAAATCAAATCAATATAGCATCAATCACTTATCCATTAATATCAAAAAACACTCAAATAGCAACAAAATGAAGCCAAACAAACTACAAAAAGAAAAACACACACTTAAACTCTAAAAAACTAATAATCAAACTGACTTACTTATAAAAGTGTTAGTAAATCAAACCACACAGTGAGGTAACACACTTAACACTACAGAACAGCAGCTGGGTGCAGAAAAGTAACACAGCACAATGAAGTAGTACAAACAAACTACGCAAAATCATAAGTAAGGAAGCGAGGTATATACTGTGAGTGGCTGGGAAAATCAATAGGAAAACTGCTTGGGGTGGGGGGGGGAGGGGGGAAACAAGTAAAATATAAGTAAAATAAGGAGATTGTGAGTAAATAAGGAGTGAGGGATGGATGGAATAGAAAATGGAGGTTAATATGATGGTGGTGGTGGTGATGGTGGTGGTGAATGATTAACTATATTATCATTTTTAATTTGGTGATGATTCCTAACCTAACCTAACCTAATACTTTCATTGTTATTACCTCTATCTTTCCTTAATAATTGACCACTCTAACAGCTTTTCTTAATTCTTTCACTGGTATTTCCTTCATCTTTCCTTTATTTAACCTTTCATCACTGCTATTTGCTCTATCTTCTCATAATAACTCTTCACTCTAATAAATCTTGACCTGAAATCTTTAAAAACTCAGAAATTGTGAAATATATTAGTTTTTTTATGCATTTCTTTCTTGCAGATGCTAATAAAAATCTCATGCATTGCTGGTTGTGTTGTTAATTTGTCTTGTATTGCGGTGAAAGAGTTAAGTTAGTAATGATTTTGGGGGTTAATGTTTAAAATGAATATATAATTAATTGTGAGTGATAGATGTTTGTGATTAACTACATGTCCTTTGAATTTAGTGGCTAATGCTTCATAATTATTGTATATACTTAACTCTTCATAAATTTAGTGGAGATTCTAGTAAATACCACAAACAAATACTAAAAATAACTGGATATCGTGTAAGTTAGTGATGAGTTATGATGATAGCAATAAGTAATGATGTGAATGATAAAATGTAATTGTACCTTAGTTTATGGACTAGATTAATGAGACACTTAGAAGAAATGAATAAATGAATAATGCCATAATAGAGTGATGAGAAATAAGTGAGTAATGATGCGTTTAGTTTATGTTATGGTTTCTGGTAACGTTTTAAAAGTGTGAATTTGATACTTTGATTAATGTGATGAAGTATGGTACTAAAAAAAACAGATTATTAACCCCTTCAGTACTGGGATGCATTTTTATGAGTTTTGGGTGTGATTAGACGCTTTTATTGACATTATTAAGGGTCTATGGAGGTGAGAAGATTAATGGCCAGAGTCTGTACTGTTTTAATCCCCACACAGGAGTTTCTGAAGGTGTGGAAAATCAAATAATAAGCTGAATGAATATGAAAATGTGTCCCAGTACTGAAGGGGTTAAAAATGATTGATAAGTATGTGAAATAAGTTAAATGAAATCCCTAGAAATGTTAGAGAATAATGGATGTGGATGTTAATGAATGAAAATGAAATCAAATGAAATAAATTGGAAATCCTTAAAATGAGAAAGTAATAATTAAATATGTAAAGTAAAAAATGATAAAAATAAGAATATGCTTTGACTATATATGACATAATTAATGTCTTGTTTGATAATGAGTAAAGAAAAATTTAAATATGAATATAAGAAATGGAAAAACAAAATAGACTTGAAAGTTACTAAAAAAAATGAAAAATAAATAAAAATAAATAGAAAAATAAACAAAAAATAACTCCAAAATAATGAAAAAATAGTAAAAAATTAAAATAAACAAAAAATGAGTCCAAGAAATGACAAAAATAGTAAAAAAGGAAAATAAACAAAAAATGACTCTAAACAATGAAAAAATAAAATAAAAAATGACAAAAAATAAACAAAAAATAAACAAAAACAACAATAACAATACCAAGCCACAAAAAAATAAAAAAAACAAAAAAATAAATAACAACAAGTGACAATCTACAAAACAGACAACTATGGGCGGGAGTGACCCAGGTGTTGGCAGCAGCAGCAGCAGCAGCAGCAGCAGCAGCGGCAGCAGCAGCAGCAGCAGCAGCAGCAACAGGTGAGTGAAGTTAATTAAGTACTGAGGTGCTGACACACACGTTACTCAAACAAAGACACACAGGTGAGAGAAGAGAGACTACTGCAGTGTGTGTGTGTGAGAGAGAGAGAGAGAGTGAGAGAGAGAAAGAGAGAGAGAGAGAGACTATATTCATTGTCTTGAAAAATGTTTATGTAGAGAGATTTTTTATTCTTGTGTGTGTGTGTGTGTGTGTGTGTGTGTGTGTGTACAGGTAGGCTGGGAGGGAGGGGGGGAGGGGGGTCTTTAAAATCTGAATAAAAAGTTACCAAAACCCCAAAATATTAAAAAATGCAACAAAAATAAAATAAATAATAATAATCTCAACTTTCAGAACGACACAAAATAATATTATTAATAATAATAATAATAATAATAATAATAATAATAATAATAATAATAATAATAATAATAATAATAATAATAATGCAGAAAGGAGGGGGGGACTAAAAATTACTTCAATCTTTTATAGAACATGCAAAAATAGAAAGTTAATTGAGTTTTTATTAATTACATAACGACTTATTAATTATTATTATTATTATTATTATTATTATTATTATTATTATTATTATTATTGTTATTTTTATTATTATTTACATTTTATTGATATATTTGGTGGGGGTTTAACTTGAGGGAAGGGAGGGAGGGGAGGGGTGAGGGGGGGTAGATGAATTAGGGGGGTAATGAGAGAGAGAGAGAGAGAGAGAGAGAGAGAGAGAGAGAGAGAGAGAGAGAGAGAGAGAGAGAGAGAGAGAGAGAGAGAG
>JAHFWG010000458.1:91592-105347 GCA_020233015.1 Callinectes sapidus | reverse complement strand
TTAAAGGTCAATATGAGTGTAATAGAGCCTTGCGTACTCGCCAGTGCCTTCCACCAGCCTCATGATGGCCAGGAAGAGACAGAAACCAGGAATAATGAGAAGGGAAGCCCACCACCACTACCACCACCATCATTACCTCGACAGTCGGGTTCCCAAAAGTCCTCCTCCTCCTCTTCTTTTGTCTTCCCCTGACCTGCACAGCCTGCACGCCACTCTGTCCTGCTTGCACACCGTTGATTCCTTACTACCGGGGGTCCTGCACGTCCTGAAGGCTTCACAGAGAGGAGAGGAGAGGTGCTACGTGACCACTTCACTTCAGTAACAGGAGCAGCTATGAAGGTTGTTCCCCGCGAGGAGGCGCGCCCGTCGCCCCCTCCCTCTCCCCTCCTCTTGGCCTCCCGCTGCTGCTGCTCCATACTCCTATATTCACCCCCACCCTTCATTATGGCACTCTCACGCTGGTTCTCAGTGTTAGGAAGAATGAATGGCACAGTTGTGATGATAGATGTACAGAGATACTAGAGATGTTATCCCCCTCCCTCTCACTTCAGTCCCTCCCTCTGCTCCCTACATCCACCCCTTTATCCTTCATCAAGCCGCTCTCACGCTACTTTTCTCCTGGCTAGCTCCTGTGTCTAGCTTGTCGTGTTACAAGTATATACATGTATTATCTCAGTTGCAAGGACATTACTTGATGAAGCATTTTTCCTGTCTATCATAATGTTACACACCACCACCAGCGGCACTCAAACCGCAAGCGGTGGCGTGTATTGGTGAGCACGTCGTGACCAAAGCCTTCAGCAGCAGAGCGCCACAGCTACGGCATCCCAGGACAGGTAGAAACACAGAGGTGGCCACTTTTCCACTTTATTACAGGCACAGGGGAACTGCCAGGCACTCACAGGGGCCTGCTGGGTCAGAGTACACATCAGGGCACAAAATAAATCCACAATAACCGCCCTTAATGGTGAATAGGAAGGGAAACGGGGAGAGATGACAGAGCGCAGGTATCTTACACAATGTAACAATAACAAAAGTGATACATATTGTCCTTTTTTTCATGCAAGCTGTCATTGGCTGGAGCTGCTTGATATATCATCTTGGGTCATCATCTTCCTCCCACCCTCCCTATCCCTATCCATATCATCCCCGTGCTTATCATACCGCCCCCTTCCCTCTCTCTTTCCAATGATATTTACCTATTAAAATCCCTTACGTTGACATGTCACTTTAGGTCAAAAATAAGAATAAGGCCATAGGAGTGAATTTTATACACTAATACTAAAGGCATAGTTAAGAGTTAAACACCCAATTATACTACACGCAGCTTCGTGATTGGTCTGCTGCTCCCAAACGCTCGAGCCTCGAGCCTACAGACGCACACGTACACAGTAGGTAGTAGGTCAGTTTGCTTTGTGGGAATGCAGTGTCAACACCACATCCCAACATACTACAGTACACCATCACCACTACCACAGTACCAACCAGACACTACCACAGTACCCACCAGACACCACCACACACCCCAACACCACTGTACACCACCAACACACCATAGCATACCCTACCATACATCGTCCCAGCTGCCCCCAACTTCCTCCGCTCTGACCGGCCGTGACACCGCCGCCGCCGCCACCGCCGCCGCTGCCTTCTCTCCACCACCATGTATGGGACTTTGGCCAGGTATTTCGAGGTGATTTAAAGGCTTGCTGTGTACGAGTAGATGGAGGGGGTAGAGGGAGATGGAATTACAGAGGCAAGACTACGTTATCAAGGTTAAGTAGAGGTATAGGGTGGGGGGCAGACCCGGGTGTCATCCTGGATTCTCATTTCATCAGTCATTTTCAGCCTTACCTCTCATTGTTACAGGCTCATCTTGCCACATTATGCAGCCATGATACTAAGCTTTCATATTAGCCGTTCAGACATATCTTTCATGGTCAGGTTTAAGTTTTGTGAAGATTTAAGTGGGATATGAGGGGGAGTCGAATCCCGCCCCAGTGCCTCCGCCAGCTCATATTTCATGATTTTTTCGTTTATTACTGGACTGTTTATTTGAGCTCAATAGTAAAATTTAATGCTTTCTACAAGTATTGTGGTGCGCCTTAAATGTTTTTCATGCGTGTGTGGGGTGCAGTATGCTGTGGTTGACGTTATTATGGTGTTAAATAAGGGCGTATTTTGGCGCCAAATTTTCTGGAACGCCCAAAACCATTTTTCGTTTGAGGTAGTATCAGGTCCTTATTAATTGCAAAGAATAGTTCATATGTAACAATGTTTTATGGCCCTAATGTTCAGTGAAATTAGTGGAGAGTAAAAGTGTTTTCTAGCGGTGTTAAAGGTACATTAATAATTTAATTATCAACCTGTGAATGATTTATTTCTGCCTCTAACTCAGTCCAAAGTGTTTAAAATAATTGAAATTAACTAGTCAAGTCTTTTGAAGTGGTTTTTGGCTACTTTGAAGTGGTCGTGAGTGAGTATTTAACGAGTTTTAAAAAGGGCCATATTTCTATAAAATACTTTATTTCTAGTGGAAATTCTTTACAATTACTGTTGTTTAGAGTTTGTTTGTATTTTGGGAATTAGTTAGAGTATTTATGCAGCCGGAATATGGCCAAATCTTTGGTCTAAAAGCGTTTTTTCGAAAGGTCATTTTCAAAATGGTTCTCCCTAAAATACGTACGTAAATATAAGAGCACGGAGCCCCCAGGCTGTGACGTCATCAGCTGTGACGTCATAATGGCGGGCCCTGCTCCCTTGCCTTCCTGACTCTTATCTTACATATTATATCATGATTTACTGTATGTTTACCGTGTTTGCGTGTTTGTGTGTGTGTTGCATGCGTGCGTGCGTGCGTGTGTGTGTGTGAGTGTGTGTGAGTGAGTGGTGAGTCAATAGGCTGGAGATGAGAGGTGGAAATATATCGGTATATTAATGTTTGATGCAGGACCTGCCACCTGCAGATCTGATATCTTCTTGCAGTTTCCCGTATTTTCTTGTGTTGTATCAGAATCAGCTGTCTGTGTGAATACTGTTTACTTATCAACATTGTTAATATGCTTCTCATCTCTCCTCAGCGCCTCCTCCACCGTCCTTGCAGTTCCCCGTGACTAGCCAGCTGCGGGTCCCCCTTGATGTCTGCTGGGCCGTGCTGAGACAGCCAAGGACAAGGTAAACTATTTGCTGACTTGTTTATTTATTAATGAATAAATTATGTTCTCTTTACTGTTGGACTTCTGATCTCCCTAAAATTTGAGACTTCAGCTGTTATTATTCAGGCATAAACTATCCTTACATCCATCAGCAGGACACAATGATTTTTTTTTTTTTGTGTGTGTGTGTGTGTGTGTGTGTGTGTGTGTGTGTGTGTGTGTGTGTGTGTGTGTGTGTGTGTGTGTGTGTGGTTTACACCTGTGTCACGCCTTCAGAACTCCAGAAATGATGTGATAAAATGCAAATACCAAGGAATCACAGTGCATTAAAAGTCCTTCCTACCTATGAAAGCTTGCACACTTGCACAAACACACACACACATGAATAAATAAACCTAAATCAAATAAACCAATAAACAAATAAATAAGAAACCCACATATACACTTTAACGCTGACCCAGTGCAGATTAACGAGCACTGCCAATGGACAGGTGTGTGTGTGTGTGTGTGTGTGTGTGTGTGTGTGTTATACACTTGTGCCATTCATTCACAACTCCACAAGTGATCTGATGAAAGGCAAATACCAGGGAACCAGGGAATTAGATGCATTTCCTACCTTTGAAGGCTTGCACACTTGCACAAATACACACACACACACACACACACACACATGTCACATGGAAATGGGTTAGGAATTAATGAAACTGATAAGAAAGAAAAGATATAATTAATAGATTAAAGTTGTAAATGATAAATAGAGGCAAAAGCAAAAAACAGATTAAATTGATAAACGATGAATACAAGACAGAGCAGGAATTAATAGATTAGATTGATCAAACTTGCATGGAGAAGAGCAGAAATTAATAAATTATATTGATGAATGACAAAGAAGAATAACAGGAATTAATGGGTTAGAAAGATGAATAACATGGAAGCAAGTCAGGAACTAATAGGTTATACTGATTAGTAACAGAGGCAAGGCTGTCATTAATAAGTTGTATAAAAAACAACACATATTCTAAGGAAATAATGTGTAATTGGCATTACCGTAAAAATTGAAGTAAAGCTTGCATATGAAGAAATATGATAACGAGTGAAATACAAAATAAATCACAAATAAATCACACAATGTTGAATAAACCTTGCATGATGAATATATAACACTGTAATGAAAAAAATAAAGCCTGTAATGAATGAATACAATGATAAATAGAATAAACCAAATAAATAAAATACAATAAATAAACTTATTTAATACAGAAACAACACTATCATGTTATTTCAAGCTTGCATGATAAATAAATGATACCACGAGTGAAATAAAGCTAGGATATGAATAAATATCACTGTCAAGAGTCAAATACAGTCTGTAACACTAGTTCCCGCAGATACAGTGAGAGTACGGCAATTCTGAGGGGAAAAGCATTCAGTGCAGGTGCAGTGAGAGTTAGGTTTGGCTGAGTGAGTATCCATAACAGGCTACACAGGCGCATAATGTCTGTAAGTGAAACTGTGGCTTTTTTACCGGAATTTATGGGCTAATGTAGACTATATACCTAATGGAGACCTCCTATCTGAATGCCCACCCATTTGGGAACCATTTAGAAAAAAACCCAAAGTAACTACTTGAGCTTAGCCACACACCAGTCATGAAAAAAACCTTGAAAACACCCAACAACTTCCACCATGGCTTGTCAGTTTCTATATAAATAGAGAGATTTTTAGGTGACTTTTTTTAGACAAATTTTTTGTATTGAAATCCATTTTAACTTGCAATTTGTGTTATACTTTAGCCAGTATTTCTTCAGCAGCTTTACATTTACTGCTGATGAGATAATGGCTAAAGTGCAGCACCAATTTCATATTAAGATGGATTTAAAGACTAAAAATTTGTCTAAGTGAAAGTTACATGCTTAAGAATCTATGTTAAGAAGGGCCCAGACTTATTTGAGAACTGCTGTGCTGATATTTTGAAGGAAGATGATGTAAGTCCTTGAAAACCATCTAATTCCAACTTTTCTATAGTTCATTAACTCATTCTCCTCTATTTATCCTATACAAGTGTATGGGGAGGACATGTCAACAAACTTTTAAGTGAAGGAAATTGAGAGAGATGTAAACTCCTCGACATAAAAAGTACAATTTGATAAAGGGGAGCAAAACTGATGAAAATTATTGAGGAACTGTCAGCACACTTGTACCACTTAAACAGGAGCCTTTTGAAATAGTGGAGGTGGTGCAGCACTGAAGTGTTTCTGAATATGCCCCAGAGTGTGAAGTGGACAGTAGGTTGCCGGCAGCAATGTTGACTATATGCTGCGGCAACAGAGTACATCTCAAAGGCACAGCAGATTGGCCTAATCTAACCTAACCTGTAAACTAACAAAAATACATCTTCCTTTTTTAATCTGCCACATATATCAAAGTTAAAAAATATATCATAGCATTTTGAAGGTTTCTTGAGCATGAGAAACAAAAAATGTGACAATTCACATGCACACACATAACAATTGTATCCCAGAAAGCTTTCCCTGCCCCTCCCTACCAACACTGTCAGAGGCAAGGGGGGGGGAGGGGGTGGAATATTTAAAGTTTTAAGAAAAGATGAAAATAGTTATGGAGACGAGACAGTACAAGCGTAGCTCTTCTCCCATAAGGCACAACTAGGTACACACACACACACACACACCACATAGTGTAGTGGTTAGGATGCTCGGCTCACAACCAAGAGGGCTCGGATTCGAGTCCCGGGTGTGGCGAGGCAAATGGGCAAGGAGCCTCTTAATGTGTATCTAGCCCCTGTTCACCCACACAGCAGCAGCAGCAGCAAGTAGGTATGGGATGTAACTCGAGGGGTTGTGGCCACGCTGTCCCGGTGTGTAGTGTGTGATGTGGTCTCAGCCCTACCCAAAGATCGGTCTATGAGCGCTGAGTTCACTCCGTAGGGAAAGGCTGGAGGGGTGACCAGCAGGTGACTGTGACAGTGATTTAAACACACACACACAGGCGCACACACACAAAAGTTCATGTTTCCCAAGGCCATGATAACTAATATGAGAACCTTTTACTTATGACCTTCCTTTGCAATCTTTGTGAATCTATTTCTTAGGTGACTTTTTTTGTTTTTGTTTTTTATGTAGAAGGGAGATGGCCAAGGGCAACAAAAATAAAACAAAAGGGCCCACTGTAGTGCTGGTCCCTGGAAAGTCCAGATTCAGTAGCCAAAAGGATGTCTATACTTATTGGTCTATATAGAGCAAGGCAGCGTGAATAATAATAATTGTGTAATATATGAAGCAAACATCTAATTTCCTGCGACCTTGAAATCTATGTGAATCTAGTCATTTCTCAGGAATAGGAAACTGATGAGAATTATTGACGAAATGTCAACACAAGAGGGGAGGGATGGATTGGTGAACCAGTATATAAGGAAGTGGAGGAGGTGGAGACAGCACAGCTAGGCAAGGCAGCAGTGACAGCCATGGCTTCTCTCCTGTGCTCCTCAAGGCTCCTGGTGGTGGTAGTGGTGATGGCGGTGGGGTCTCTGGCTCTCCCTTCCCATCCCACTAACACCTCCGCTCCTTTTGATCATCGTTAGTGACAGTTCCTGGGGTTTTATCTTGTCATCATATTTTCTCTCTTTATATCAGGCTTAGGGTATCTTTTCTAACTCTTGTCTTTCCTTTTTCATAATTCTAGAGGAAGTTACTTGAGTTTTTCAAGTACATTGGTTCAAATGCAAGTCAATTACTCATTCCTCCTCTCACCAATCCTGTTTTCTCCCGACAGCCGAGCCACGTGTTAACTTTGACACGTCCTGCCGCTGTGGTCAGAAGACAACGTCAAGGATCGTGGGAGGGCAGGAGACAGAAGTGAATGAGTGGCCCTGGATGGCAGCTCTTATCTACTCAAACCAGCAGTTCTGTGGTGCCTCTCTCATCAATGATCGCTACGTCCTCACTGCCGCTCATTGCACTCAAGTACGTATGAGCATATGAATGGGGAACTCCTGGAGGTCCAAAGACTAGTTAAGATTTTCTAGAGTTGTTTTCATGAAGTTTCTGTGCAGGATTATTGAATGAAAAGGCACTTTCTCCTCACAGAATTACGCGGCCAGCGAAATCACAGTGAGACTGGCAGAGCACAACCTGTATATGGGCAGTGAGACCACTGTTGTGACTCGCTCCGTCTCTCAGATCATCGACCACCCCAACTATCAATCTGGGTCTGAGAGGAATGACATTTCCCTCCTCAAGCTCTCCTCTCCTGTCACAGTATGGAATTTTACTTTCTTCCTTTCTTTTCAATGTAACAGTGAAGAAAAGAACTACAAAAAAGAGTTAAAAAAGAAATTCTACTTAGATACCAATCCTCCAGCAGGTTATGATTCCCTTCTTTCTCTCTTTTTTATGTAAAAGTAGAAATTTGGATAAGGGCAAAAAAAAGGCCCACTAATTTGCCAGTCCCCTTCTTCCCTTCCTTTCCCCCAACTGTTTCCCCTCACTACCATATATTCTACACTACCATTTTTCCTTTCTACAATCTTACTTTGCTTTTCAGGTGTCGTCCACAGTCCTCCCAGTGTGCATGCCTCCCGCAAGACCCACCTACGCCGGCAGGACCGCCACAGTGACAGGCTGGGGCACCACTTCTTCAGGCGGTCAGTCATCCTCCTTTCTGCGGGAGGTTGATGTCAAGGTGAGTCTGTTCTCTTTATTTTATTTAGACAACTTGAGCTTTTATGGGAATTTGAGGGCTAAAGAAGATGATGTAATGGAGCATCATAGTGTTGGGCAAAGGGGAATGAAGTGGTGGTGAGGCTAATAGTGGTGGTTGCAATGGAAAGGTGTTTTGGTGTTGATGGTAACAGTGGTAATGTTGATTACAATGCAGAGGTATTAAAGTTTGATGTTGGTGTATTACTATCTTTTAATGTAAGATGAGGAAGGCTGACTAAGGGCAACAAAACCAATGAAAATAAAAGAACATTAATTTGCCAGTTGTTGAAACCTCCCTCTTAAATAATGTCAAGTCATAGGAACTTCGAAATATAATCACTGATTCCAGGGATTTAAAGGAGTGGTGGTGGTGGTGGTGGTGGTTGCAGTATTTGGTGTTGGCGTGTGGGATGGTAATGAGAGTTGATGATGCAGGTGTTGCGGAACAGCGACTGCCAGAGCAGCTATAGCACCAGTGCCATCATCAGTTCCATGTTGTGTGCCGCTGCCCCAGGCAAGGACTCCTGCCAGGGTGACTCCGGAGGACCTCTCGTCTTCAAGGATGCTGGCAACAACTACGATCAGGTGAGGTCTTGTCTGTGGGCTCAGATAACTAACTAGCCTAACGTACTGTAGCATAACCTAACCTAACTTTATGTAGCACAAAATAACATGTAGCATTGCATAACCTCACGTAACTTAATGTAGCACAGAATAACCTATCATAATCTCACTTAATTCAGTGCAGCCTAACCAAAATCTAACCTAACATAATGAAGCACAAATTGAGGCAAGATACTTCAATCCCTAAATGCTTCAGTTACAAAATATTGCAAAAAGGGAATAGAGCACTTTGTCTCAACTTGTTTCCTTACCACTCACTTCATACAGAATTCACTTCATCATCCCTGGAACCATAATTAGACAGTTTCATAGAGCAAGGGTGGACACTAATGGTATCTCTGTGTGTGTGTGTGTGTGTGTGTGTGTGTGTGTGTGTGACTAGATTGGCGTGGTGAGCTGGGGCTATGGCTGTGCCAGCCCTAACTACCCTGGCGTCTACACACGAGTCAACAGTTACCTCACTTGGATCAAGGACAACACACAGGATGGAGTGTACTGTTCCGGCATGAAGCTGTAATGCTATCGCTGCTGCCGCTGCTGCTGTGTGGTGCTGATACAAGACATCGCAGCCGTACCACACCTCACCAACATTACAGGAGGGGGAGGAATGCACTGGTCCACTCAACACTTTAATTTGCAATCAGAAAGTGCTTAGGTGCATTTCAATTTTCAGTTCCTTGGCTGTTCAAATCAGTAATTCATGACAACTTTGCTATTCGTGTTTAAAGAACTGGACAAACTACATAGGAGAGAACTGGCTTGGCATGGTTATCTGTCGAACAGTTCATCACAGTCCAATGCACTTTGTCTTCAGTTCTTTAGCCTCTGCAAACCACCACCATCAAACACAAACAATGTATTGCTGTTGGAACTCAACAAACTAAACCACCACCCCCTCACTGGCACTGTAATGAAAATGAACATGAATAAACACCCATTAAAAAACCACTGTCTCTCATACCTGCCGTCCACCACACTCGTCAAGTCCTGGGCTGTGTGGTTGGTGCCCCACACTGCGGCACTGATGACCACAGCGGCCCACCACACACCAAGTTGCCGTCACTGCTGGGCTGAACTAGGATGCCTCGGGTCTGTGAGGAGGCAGCCTGGACAAGGAATGATGAATGGAAGAGGGTCATTTTTAGACAATGGAACAAGTTGAAGAGGATTAAATATTGGTGTAGTATTAAACTCACATTCGTCCCACTTATTTAACTCTTTCACTGCAATATGAGACAATTAACAACATCACCAGCAATGCTTGAGATCTTTATTAGCATCTGCAAGAAAGGAATGCATGAAAAAGAGTATATCTTGCAATTTCCACCCAGTTTAAAGATTTCAGGTACGGTAACTATGGATCAAGTTAAGATGTGGTAGTGATCAGTTATTGGGAAAGGATGGAGCAAATAGCAGTGAAAGGGTTAATCACTCCATCTCCCCATCAGTATTTCTTCCTTCCAGCCATCCACTCATCCTCCCTTCACCTCCCACTCTCCTCTCCTCTCCTTCACAGCTCACTCAGTCCAGCAAGGTATAGCATAGAATCAAACAAGGTTCATTTAGTAACTGTTCATTAATAAATCACAGAAGGTAGTAAGAAAAGCTATATGGATCTACAATTTGAGTTAAAAGTACCGATTCTTATATTGCTAACGGCAGGAAGTGTTTGAAATTTGTCTTCGTAGTATTTGTAGTATTAGAAAATATTGAAAGAGAAGATGCTGAGGATAAAGATAATGAAGTTTAAGTTTAGAGATTTCTTGCATAGATTTTAAAATGAAGTTCAGTTTAAAGTTTTCTTAGCATTAGGAAAGATGGGAAGAAAAGATACAGAGAATAAAGAAAATAGAAGAATAATTCAAAGATAGATTTTAAAATGAAGTCTGCAATATTTCATGCTACAGAAAGCAGACATAAAATGACTAACAGAAATAAAAATAGATAATATAACTTTTAAAATAGATTATATAGAGATTTCAAATAGATTACAATATATAGAATGAAAATAGATTATATAATAAATTTAAAATAGATTATAAAAACTGTAAACAAGATTACACAAAAACTTAAAACCAATTCTATGCATTAAATAAAACAGAGTTGAGTCTTTTTTGAGTGAGTACATGGATAAGCACCTAAGAGGATAAATATTGCATTAAACACCACCACAATGCTTGCTACATTTGGTTACTAATGCACATTAACCTAACCATTCTAACCTCACACTAACACACAGTAACCTAACTAACACTAACACACTTCACTAGCCACCCTAATTTGGTACATCCTAACCTAACATACTACTGTCCACTTCCTCTTCACTAAGTTGTGGTTTCTTTTTTAACGCCTTCAGTATTGAGATGCATTTTTTACCATGAGCTTTGGGTACAAATGTGTCCCAGTGCAGAGGGAGGTTATGAGGTACTTAGTAAAGCACTGTAATGCAAATCAGAGAGTTCAACAATTGATACTAAAATGTCATGTTGATTCTATTTTGCTTCCAAGATATTTGTGGAAAATGAAGCCTGATAGAAGTGCAAATTCTGAAACACTCGGCTCTCTCCGCCATTACTATTTTGAAAGGCCACAGAGATTACATGCTGAGTTTCTGAGGGTGTTTCTCCTGCCAGGTATGTAGTAACCTTGTTCATTTGTCAGTAGAACTATAAAAACACCCTTGAAAACTTGCATCACTTAAACAGGAGCCTTTTGAAATAGTGGAGGTGGTGCAGCGCTGCAGTGTTTCTGAATATGGCCCATAATAGTGTGGGGTGGACAGTAGCTTGCCGGCAGTGATGTTGACTATAGGCTGCGGCAACAGAGCGTATCTAAAAAGCATGGCAGATTGGCCTAACCTAACCTACAAACTAACAAAAATACATCTTTCTCTTTTAATCTGCCATATATAAATGTATCAAAGTTAAAAAATATATCATAGCATTCTGAATATCTTTTCCAAATTGCAAACTTTTGGAGGGAACACTGCATAGTAAAAATATGAATATATTAATAGAATAAAAAATGACAGTACCATTTTTCAAGGAAGTTCTGGATGATGGGAAACAGGAAATGTGACAACACACGCACACATACACACACACAGGGAAGCAAGAAAAAACAAAAAGAAAAAAGAAAAAAAAACTAAAACTGTAAAGAAAATAGTGAGTGAGCAAGTGTAAGTGTAATATTGTTGTTTTGTTACTCAACCTCCCTCCTCCTTCCCTCCCTCCCTCCCTCCCTCCCACCACAGGAAATGAGACAAGACAGGTGTACCCGAGAAATCTTTCCCCGCCCCTCCCTACCAACACTGTCAGGACCAAGTGGGGGGAGGGGGTGGAAAGATACACACACACACACACACACACACACACACACACACACACTTTCATGTTTCCTAAGACCATGGGAACTAATATGAGAACCTTTTTACTTCTGACCTTCCTTTGCAATCTTTGTGAATCTATTTCTTAGGTGACTACATAAATGTCTATACTTATTGGTGTATCTAGGGCAAGGCAGTGTGAATAATAATAATAATTGTGAAATATAGGAAGCAAACATCTGATTTCCTGTGACCTTCTTTTAAAATCTTTGTCATGTAATTTCTTAGGAGACAACAGAAATGTTTATAAATATGTACTTAATTGTCCATATAGAGCAAGGTAGAATAAATAATGAATAACTGAGTAATATATGAAGCAAACATCTAATTTCCTTCCTTTAGAATCTTTGTGAGTGTAATATCTCTTTGCAAACTAAAGTACACACTAATATATATAAATACTAATCTGTCTACACAAACCAATCCACCGTAAATAATAGAGAGTAATGGCAGAGTATGGTTAAGGCAAACAAAGAAGATCAAATATAACAACAACACTAACAACATCATCAGCTTCAAAAAGGCATATGTGTTTGTGCGATCTAACAAAAAGGAGCATTTAAGGTCACTGAGATTCATAACGGGGTCTTTATGGCAAGAGGTCAACGAAAGGTCAAGCAGAATCAACGCTGATCTAATTTCACTCCAACCTTGATAATGATGACCTGACTTGTGGCATGACCGTACATTGGCAAGACAGGAGTGGAGTGTATCGGAGTGTTCCATCAAAATTCAGTGCCCTTATTAATAAACACAAATTCTTACGTGTCTTTCTTTGGATGAATTTAGTCTTGAAATTTATCCTAACCCCTCAAAATTGGTGGTGTATTTAAGCCATTATCTAAACGTGACAATGAACGCAGAACCAAATACAAGTAGTGATTGGATAAAAAATAACATAATAGTGTGGCATGAACTGGTGATGAAATACTACAAGTTTGGCGTGGAAAAGCAAACATAATGGCAAACGCTGGAACAAAAACAAGTAACGGCTGGACTAAAAAAAGTGAAATATTGAGCCTGGATATAGAAAAGGCAGGAAATAGTGATAAATTAAAGAAAGTTTGGCTTGGATAAAATAATGGTAAACGTAGGAACAAATACAAATAATGCCGATAATAAAAAATAAGTAAATAAATGAATGAAATAAACAAATACTGAATATTCCACTTGGATATAGAAAAAAAGGCAAGAACTGGGGATAAAATAAGGAACATTTGGCTTGGAATAACAAATAATGGCAAAAACAGCAACAAACACTAGCAATGGCTCGATAACAAAAATAAATAAATAAATAAAAGAGAATACTGAGGCTGGAAATAGAAAAAGGCAAGAACTGGTGATAAAATAAGAAACATTTGAACTGGAAACAAACATAATGGCAAACGCAGAATGACAAAATAAAAACAAAGCAAATATTGAGCCTAAATATAGAAACCGCAAAACTGAAGGTAATAATAGCAAACTTGCCTCGGATTTAAACTTTTAACAGATAAATACAAAAATTGAGCTTGGATGTAGAAAACTGGCAAAAATTAATGAACAAGAAGCTAATTTGGCTCGGAAACAAACGTCACAACAAACGTATCACCAAAGAGTAAATAAAGCCGGACAGAAAAACACAGCTTCGTTCAGGTAAAACTCGTCAAAACCAACAAAATCTCACTCGGACACATCACAACAAACAATTAAAGCGAAAAAAAGTGAAGGAAAAAACTACAACATTGAAACTTGAATGTGGAAAGTGATAAGCAGGCAAATCATGGAGGAAAAATAAGTGAGTTTGGCACAGAAACTAACAAATAAAACCATGAGAGAAAGAGACAAAAGAGAGAGAGAGAGATACAGAAGCGAAGACAACAAGAAAAGAGCA
>JAHFWG010000458.1:47165-57885 GCA_020233015.1 Callinectes sapidus | reverse complement strand
AGAGAGAGAGAGAGAGAGAGAGAGAGAGAGAGAGAGAGAGAGAGAGAGAGAGAGGGAGAGAGAGAGAGAGCACTAAAACAAAAATCCATAAAATCAAACCCAAACATTAAAAAATAACCCAAAAAAACAGAACAAAAAACCATAAAAATGTCGAAATAGGGGAACAAAAATGACAAACTGGCAACTCATACTGGGGCGGCGCGCGGGTTGTCAACTTGTATGCTGTTTTATCACTGTTTTCCCCCAGTTCAGGTGGTGTACAGGCGCGCAGGTGCGGTGGTAAGAGCAGGTGAGAGGAGGAGAGAGAGAGCAGGTGCAGGGAGAGGTGAGATAACCCGGATAAAGAGGAGAAATAATGGAGAAAGATGAAGAGAGAGAGAGGGAGAGGGAGAGAGATTTCCAAGAAGGGGCAGTGAGCGAGTGTCACGGGTGTGGTTTTAGTGGGTGTGCGTGTGTAAATGCGCGTTCAAGGGCTTTATGAACAGTGTACTTAGGGCAGGTTAGTGCGTGTGAGTGTGTGTGTGTGCGTGTGAGTGTGTGTGAGCCTTTTAAAACTGGTATTCTGCGTGTAAACTAGAATTCTTTGCCTGAATCTGTATTACCAACTTGTTATGAGTGTTTCAAGATATTTGTGTCTTTTTGGCTAACTCTGTACGGGGACTGGCTAATAAGTGCGGTTTTTTCCATTATTTTACTGTTCTTGGCCTTTTAAAACTGATATTCTGCGTGTAAACTAGAATTCTTTGCCTGAATCTGTATTTCCAACTTTTTGTGAGGGTTTCAAGATATTTGTCTCGTTTTTGGCTAACTCTGTACGGGGACTGGCTATTAAGTGCGGTTTTTTCCATCGTTTTACTGTTCTTGGCCTTTTAACTGATATTCTGCGTGTAAACTGAAATTCCTTGTCTATTTCTGTATTTCTAACTTCCTATGACTTTAAGAGGGATATTTCAAGATGTGTCTCTCTATTTTGGCTAACTCTGTACGGGGACTGGCTAATTAGTGGGTTTTTTTCAGTGTTTTATTGCCCTTAGCCAGCTTACATACATAGAAAAAGCAAAGTTATGTGTGTGTGTGATTTATTGTAAGCTAATCAGATTTTTATTTCAGAATCTAATGAAGTGAACTATTTTCTAAGGCATTTTGGGTAAATTTTGGGATGTAATAGGTTGTTATTTTGTTCAGATATCACAATACACACTACTTCATTAACTAACTAACCTGTGCGTCTTAACTTTATAACCTAACCTAACCTAACCTAACCTGTGTCAGGGAGAAACTACATTTTTTAATTCTAGCGGTGTCATTTTTAGCCGTTCTGTTACATTAGGTTAGGTTTTGGTTAGATTAATGTCCAGTTCTGGCAGTTAGGATTATTTTAGATGATTTTAGAAGAGTTTGGAATATTAAGTGGTATCATTTTTTTAGCTATTCTGTTAGGTTAGGTTTGGGTTAAGTTAATGTCCGGTTCTGCAAGTTAGGACACGTTATTTTAGAAGAGTTTGGAATATTAAGTGGTGTCGTTTATTTTGCGGTTTTGTTAGGTTAGGATAATGTTTGCCAGTTAGGACATGTTATTTTAGAAGACTTTGGAATATTAAGTGGTGTCATTTATTTTGCGGTTCTGTTAGGTTAGGATAATGTTTGCCAGTTAGGACATGTTAATTTAGAAGAGTTTGGAATATTAAGTGATGGGTGGTGTAGGGAGGGAACTGCGGACACATCATAGATAATTACCGTAAGTATAATCCGAAATAAATCGTCATATGAATAAAAGTTAAAGTTATTATGTCTCGTCTTAGATCTTAGTTGAGATGCGTTTTCCTCGGCTCTGACATAGTAATAAGTTAAAGAATCTGGTCACGTCACAAGCCATTTAACACTTCTCCTGCGACTGTGTTTGTCTTCATTAGTAACAAACCACCCCAGAGAACTTTCATCTTAACTCAGCCATCTCAAAGCATTCTACTAACTAAAATACTGTTCAATATACTCCTTTTTAATCATTTTTCTGTTTTTCCTGTCAGTTTGTTAAGATTTTGTTGTTTTAGGACAGTGTTGTGGTGTACATCATAGTGACAGAGTTAAGACAAACAGTACCATGCGTTTGTAACCTAATCTAACCTAACCAACCCAATATTTCCTTACCTAACCTGCCATTTCATTTTACGTTAGTTTGCATTACGTTAGATAAAAAAATTACCTGACAAAATTAGGGTTGTAACTTCCTTGAATGTACCAATGCAATGATGACATAAAAAAATAAATAAATGAAACCACTATCATTTAGAAATTAAAGGGCTGTGGCTTTCCGAAAATTTGACATCAGGTGTTTGAAATAGTTAGTGAAATTAGGTTTACCCGATAATATTATAACACCACATCACCCCCTCCACAAAATAATAAATAAATATCTATACCACTAACTCTACCACAAATAAATAATAACTAAACTCCCCCATAAGAATAAAAAAGACTCAAATCCACCCCAAAAAACTCATTGTTATTTAGAAACGAAAGGGACGCTGTTTTCCGAAAATTTGACAAAGGACAGGAAGAGTGACAGGAAGTGGATGGTGCCAGGCAGGAGAAGTGCCGGGAAATGATGACACTGGTGGTGAAGGTCAAGGCTAACACCAACCACTGGGAATTTTGGTGATGACTCTATCTTTCTCTTTGGTGATGACTCTATCTCTCTTTCTCTTTCTTTCTCTTTCTCTCTCTCGGTTTTTTTTTAGTGATGTTAACCTGGTTGTTCTATTAAGCTTTATCTCTCTCTCTCTCTCTCTCTCTCTCTCTCTCTCTCTCTCTAAAAGGGACAAAAAGGGAAGTTCTAGAATTTACCAGAGAAAGAAGTGAATGGTTAACTCTTGCATTAGGAAATTGGACACAGGAAAGAGGAAATACAGAAACAGGCAAGGAGTTTCAGAATTAACCAGGAAAGTACATTAGTCAACTCTTGCATTAGGAGGCAGGAAATTTAACACAGAAGCAGGCATGGCGTTCAAGAATGTATATGCCAGAGAAAGGGGTGAGAGATTAGGTACACTGGTTAACTCTTGCATTAGGAAGGTGGACATTGAGAAGGAAATACAGAGAAGCAGGCAAGTTAAAAGTATACCAAAAGAAAAGAATAGAGGAATACATTAAAAAGATTGGTAGTGATAGATTGATAGAATAGAGAGAGAGAGAGGGAGAGTAGTGAGAGAGAGAGAGAGTGAGAGTAGTGGTGCATCTAGACCATGGAAAGGAAGGGGAGGGATGTGGCAAGCCTTCCCCTTATCTTTGTTGCCACCAGCCACTCCTGTCAGTCTTTGCCAGGGAGTGTGGCTCAGTCTGTCAATCACTCTGGTCTGTATCATGTCAGCTGTCAGTGGCTCCTTAGAGGGTGGTGGTGGTGGTGGTGGCGGTGGCGGTGGTGGTGGTGGTGGTGGTGGTGGTTAACCTTTCTAGTCATTTAACTCTTTAACCCCTTCAGTACTGAGATGCATTTTGATATTTATTTTTATTTACCATTTCTCACTCTTATACATCTTCAGAAATTCATGAAGGGATTAAAATAGTGAACTCTGGCTATTAATCTGCCAAACCCACATTAATAGAGATTCTTAAGTATGTATTTCCTTCTTAAACAAATATATAGCCTTAAAATCCAACTTAATCTTCTAAAACTGGTGTTGTATTTTAGCCAATACCTCATCACCACCTTCAAATATACTGGTGATGAGAAAATAGCCAAATAAAACTGGTGATGAGAAAATAGCCAAATACAACATCAATATCAGAACATTAAGATACATAGAGTTAATCAGTACATACCTCGCACCAGTTTGTTGTTTCAGTAATGGCGTTTTTCTTGCAGACAGTCTTGCGTGTGAATTAGTTATATGCCTCGGGAGTTAAGGAGACGCAGAACTATGGATCGCACTGAGCTGGCACCAATGGCCGACACACGGGAAACGGAAGCTGAGGAAGTAGGGTAAGAAAAATAAGTTATAGGTGAATTAGATGGATAAAATTGTAAGTAAAGGAATAAGAAAGAAAGAAAGAAAGAAAAAGGAAGTGTGTTAGATGGAAGAAATGATAAGTAAAGGATTGAGAAAGTAAGGAAATGGAAAATGAAGTTGGGAAAATAGGAAAAGTTATAAGTTAAGGGGTAAAAAAGTAAGGAAATAAAGAATAAAGTAGGGAATTAAAGATGAAAAATAATAAGAGGAAAGTAAAAAGATAAAGTAGAAAATAAGAAAAAGAAAGTATGAAAATAAAAGAAATAGAAAAACACAAAAATAGTAAAATAAGAAGAGAAAAAAAAGGAGACCAATACATGTATAAGAATTAAAAAGCAACAAAATACAAAAACAACCAAATAGGCAAAATAAAATTAAAAAAAACACCAAAACAAAAAAGAAAGAAAGCAGGAAAATAAAAAGAAATAGAAAGACACAAAAATAGTAAAATAAGAAAATAAAACGACCAATACATGTATAAAAATTAAAAAGCAGTGAAATACAAAAAAACAACCAAATAGGAAAAAAAAATTAAAAAAACACCAAAAACAAAAAACGGCAAACAAACAAAAAAAAACCTTTCCATTTCCAGACCAAACCATCGTCCGCTGGAATCTGAAGACGACGGGATAGATGACGGCTTTGGCCCCCCCCCACCCACCAATGGGGTGCCTCGCCGCTCCCCCTACCCTGGAACCTACACTCCCACGGTACTGCCCCCATCCCAGCCCCTCCCCCCGCCACACCCCCAGCCACACCCCCAGCCACACCACCCCCCTCATCTCGGCAGCGGCAGGCCTGTAGGTCCTCTTAGGTCACCTTTGACTTGACTTGTTGACGTTGTTGTTGTTGTTGTTCTTGTTGTTGCTTTATGCTGGATTTTTTTTTGTTTTGTTTCATTATTTTCACTTGCTTTTCTTGTTTTTTTGTCTGTTTTTTCTGGTGTTTTGTTTTTTTGCTTTTTCTTTTTTTTTTTTCTTTTTTTTTTTTTTTGATTCCTAATTTTTTTTCTGTTTTGGTTCAACATTTTTGTTTGTTTTCCTTTTTGTGGCTAATTCCGTTTTTTTGCCTTTTTTATTTGGCTTACTTTCTTTTTCTTTAATTTTTTTGACTTGTCTTTTTCACTCGTTGCCAATTTTTCATAATTTTTTCCTTAATTCTGAACTTTCTTTCTTTTTTTTGGTTGATTTTTCTAGTTTAAAAAATTTTTCCTGATGGATTTATTATTTTTTTCCTGCTTGTTTTATTGCTTGTATTATTTCTTTCATCTTTTCCTGCCATTTTGTTGTTTTTCCTTTTTTCTTGCCATTATTTTTGCTTATTTTCTTTTTCAAAATATTTTCCCTGTATTTAACTTTTTTTCTTTTGTTAGATTTGATGTTTACCTTTTATTTTCCTATTTTTCTTAGTTTTTTTTCTTGTTTTTCTGTTTCTTTTCCTCATTGACGCATTTTTCCACTTTCCCATCAGTTTTGTAAGTCATATTTTCACATCAGAATATTTTCCTTCATTTCTTACAAACTTTTCCATATTTTCCTTGTTTCCCTCTCACTTTCTTTTCCTGTAGACTTTTCCTCGTCTTCCGTCACTCTCACTCACAAATAACGACTGAATTACACTCCCAACTCTCACTTTTGTCCTGTCATCAACCCTTACTGCTGACGTCACTCTCCCTCTTACCTGTAGAGAGAGAGGGAGAGGGCTACCAACGACTGCTGCTGCTGCTGCTGTTGTTGCTGCTAATTATTGAAGTATTAACCTGTTCTTTTCTTCAATGTATTTATAAACTTCCCTTCAATTTTGTGTTATTGGCCAGAACAACATAGAGGTTCATTTGATTATATTTTGATTAAGGTTCTACTACTGAAAATATTATAAGAAAAATTCAGGATTGATTTAAAAGTATTGTGAAAATGTATTATTGGTTAGATTTGTATAAGGTAAATATTTAGTGAATGTTATTTTGATTGAGGATTGACTACAGAAAATGTTATTAAATGGTGTTAGTTTTTTTGGGGGGTGGTTAGAATAGTTTTTTTTTGGGGGGGTTAGAATAGTGTTAATAAAGGTAATTTTTTGATGATTGCAGATTACAGCATATAAAAAGAATGTTATTTGTCTAAAAAAAGTTACACCAAAATAAACTATCACATATTTTTTGGGGATAAATAACCAGTTGATGTCAAAGAAAGAGAGAATGAACCATAAAAAAAGGAATAATCTCATCTACATTATTTTTAACCCCTTCAGTACTGGGACACATTTTTACCATGAGTTTAGAGTGTGATTAGATGATTATACTGACATTAGCAAGGGTCTATGGAGGCGAGAAGCTTAACGGCAAGAGTCTGTACCGTTTCAATCCCCACATGAGTTTCCGAAGCTGTGGAAAATCAAATAAACAGAATAAACATAAAATTGCATCCCAGTACTGAAGGAGTTAAGAATAAGAAACCACACTAATAAACCTGACATTTTTAGGGTAAACGACCACTCGACGTCAACTTGTACGCCACCAAGAAGACCGTGGCACAGGGGATGATGGACTTGGCACTGCTCACCGCCAATGCCAACCAGCTGCGATACATCCTGGAGTCTGGGAAGTATGGGACGCCGGGTGCCAACTACTACGTCAGCCTCTCCCTCATCGGTCTCAGTATTGCCATGCAGGTAAGATTAGTTTAGGGTTAGGTTAGGTTAGGTTAAGTTAGGTTAGGTTAGGTTAGGTTAGGCGTATTAATTTATCTCCACCCCCACAGCTGGTAATTGGAGAGACACACTGAGCCTTTAACCTAACCTAACGTAACCAAACAAGAAAGAAACACAAATGAATTCCCAACACATCTCATATGGTGAAGAAGAAAAAGAAACAAAACAAAAGAAAAAGAAAGAATAAGAAAAAAACAAGTACAAAAATTAAAAAACATGTAAATTCTTCCTCACTTTTAAACAACCACACAAAACCTTACACAACAAAACAAAACAAAAACAACATAAACAAACCTAACCTAACCAAAACAAAACCTTACACAACTAAAACAAAACAAAACAAAACAAAATACAACATAACCTTCCCTAACCAAACAAACAAAACCATACATAACCAAACAAAACAAATAAAAAACACAACCAAACCTAACCTAACCAAAACAAAACCTTACACAACTAAATAAAACAATAAAACAAGAAGAACCTAACTTAACCAACCAAACAAAACCTTACATAACCAAACAAAACAAATAAAAAACATAACCAAACCTAACCTAAACCAAAAAAACCACTAACCTAACCTAATTCCTCTACCCCACAGCTGATCATCGGAGTGGCGTTGATCTTCCTGGGACGCTACAACGTGTCGAGGGAACACCACGCGCAGAAGGCAGACCGACTGAACAACTGGGTGGTGCTGGGTGTCTTTATCATCACCGTTATTAATGTCTTCATCTCCTCCTTCTCCATTGAGCCTTTTCACGGTGTTGATCCGGTGTTGCTGAGGAATGTGGCGGAGGGGAAGGTACCGCATGCTGACGTCACCGAGAAGATAAGCAGCATTGGCGGTCTTTGAGGTCACACATGTACAAGTTGGTCTGCGTTTTGAGATGTTCATGTTGGGTTTTCTTTATTTTCTTTTTTCTTTTTTTATGTTGGGTTTTTTTTTTTTCTTTCTTTCTTTTTTTTTGATGTTGGTTTTTTCTTTTCTTTCTTTTTTTGATGAGTTTTTCTTTTCTTTCTTTTTATGTTGGGTTTTTTTTCTTTTCTTTCTTTTATTTGATGTTGGTTTTTTTCTTTTCTTTCTTTTTTTGTTGTTTTTTTTCTTTTCTTTTTTATTTGATGTTGGTTTTTTCTTTTCTTTCTTTTTTTTTATGGTGGTTGTTTGAAAGTGGGGAAGAATTTAGATGTTTTTGAATTTCACCCTTGTTTTTCTTTTACTTTTTTGTTTTGTTTCTTTTCTTTTTTTCTTTTTTATGATGGTCATTAAAACTCTGATGGAAAATTTGAATGTTCTTAAATATTGTACTTTCTTTCTTTTCTTTTTTTTTCTTTTTTCCTTTTTTTGTGTGGGATGTGTTGCTGTTTCTTTTCTCTTTCTTTTTATTCAACATGGTCATTTAAACATCGATAGAGAATTTAAATGTCTTAGAATATAGGACATGTTTATTTATTTATCTATTTTTATTCATTTATTTATCACATTTTATTAGTCACAAATAGAACACACATATGATAAACTGTGACGACAATTTAAATGCCTTGGACTTTTAAAAACGTGAATTGAAATGCCTTACAATCTTATAAGTCACAAATAAGATACCACACACACTAAGAAAATAACACATACCGTACACTTTTACCACAATTTTAACACCTTAGACATTTAGAAACATGAATTTAAATACCTTTGAATCTTACTAGTAAAAAAAAACTTATTATAGATTTCACGACAGAATTTCAGAATTTAAATACCATTGAGTCCACCGTAGCAAGAAACAATAAGGGAAACGAAATATAGATACGGAAATGGACTCAAAAATGCTCAGAATTACTCAAAGGAAATGACTGGAGACAAAAGACAAGCTGCAGGTCGATGGTGGAAGTGCAAATACTAGATAGATTCTCACGTCTATACTCGAGCGTTAGTTATGGTGCTTTGTCACTCGCCGCACTGTGCCTTTGTGACCTTTACCACACTTGCATGTCTTTGTTTTCCTGGTTTTTGCTCTTGTTTTGGTGATTTGCTCATCTCTTGGTGTCTTCGCTTCTGTATCTCTCTCTCTCTCTCTCTCTCTACCGTACTTGCATGTCTTTGTTTTCCTGATTTTTGCTCTTGTTTTGGTGATTTGCTCCTTTCTTGGTGTCTTCGCTTCTGTATCTCTCTCTCTCTCTCTCTCTCTACCGCACTTGCATGTCTTTGTTTTCCTGGTTTTTTGCTCTTGTTTTGGTGATTTGCTCCTTTCTTGGTGTCTTCGCTTCTGTATCTCTCTCTCTCTATCTCTACCGCACTTGCATGTCTTTATTTTCCTGATTTTTGCTCTTGTTTTGGTGATTTGTTCCTTTCTTGGTGTCTTTGCTTCTGTATCTCTCTCTCTCTCTTTTTCCTTCGCTCTTTCATGGTTTTATTTGTTAGTTTCTGTGCCAAACTCACTTATTTTTCCTCCATGATTTGCCTGCTTATCACTTTCTTTCCATATTCAAGTTTCAATGTTGTAGTTTTTTCCTTCACTTTTTTTCGCTTTATTTGTGTGTTGTGATGTGTCCGAGTGAGATTTTGTTGGTTTTGACGAGTTTTACCTGAACGAAGCTGTGTTTTTCTGTCCAGCTTTATTTACTCTTTGGTGATACGTTTGTTGTGACGTTTGTTTCCGAGCCAAATTAGCTTCTTGTTCATTAATTTTTGCCAGTTTTCTACATCCAAGCTCAATTTTTATTTATTTTTTGTCAAAGTTTAAATCCGAGGCAAGTTTGCTTTTATTACCTTCAGTTTTGCGGTTTCTATATTTAGGCTCAATATTTGCTTTGTTTTTATTTTGTCATTCTGCATTTGTCATTATGTTTGTTTCCAGTTCAAATGTTTCTTATTTTATCACCAGTTCTTGCCTTTTTCTATTTCCAGCCTCAGTATTCTCTTTTATTTATTTATTTATTTTTGTTATCGAGCCATTACTAGTGTTTGTTGCTATTTTTGCCTTTGTTATTCCAATGTTCCTTATTTTATCACCAGTTCTTGCCTTTTTTCTATATCCAAGTGGAATATTCAGTATCTGTTTAATTCATTCATTTATTTGTTTATTTTATTATCGGCATTATTTGTATTTGTTCCTACGTTTGCCATTATTTTATCCAAGCCAAACCTTCCTTGTTTCATCACTATTTCCTGCCTTTTCTATATCCAGGCTCAATATTTCACTTCTTTTAGTCCAGCCGTTACTTGTTTTTGTTCCAGCGTTTGCATTATGTTTGCTTTACCACGCCAAACTTGTAGTATTTCATCACCAGTTCATGCCACACTATTACGTTATTTTTCTATCCAATCACTACTTGTATTTGGTTCTGCGTTCATTGTGCCGTTTAGATAATGGCTAAAATACACCACCAATTTTGAGGGGTTGAGATAAATTTCAAGACTAAATTCATCCAAGGAAAGACACGTAAGAATTTGTGTTTATTAATAAGGGCACTGAATTTTGATGGAACACTCCGATACACTCCACTACTGTCTTGCCAATGTACTGTCATGTCACAAGTTAGGTCATCAGTATCAAGGTTGGAGTGAAATTAGATCAGCGTTGATTCTGCTTGACCTTTCGTTGACCTCTTGCCATTAAGACCCCGTTATGAATCTCAGTGACCTTAAATGCTCCTTTTTGTTAGATCGCACAAACACATATGCCTTTTTGAAGCTGATGATGCTGTTAGTGTTGTTGTTATATTTGATCTTCTTTGTTTGCCTTAACCATACTCTGCCATTACTCTCTATTATTTACGGTGGATTGGTTTGTGTAGACAGATTAGTATTTATAAATATTAGTGTGTACTTTAGTTTGCAAAGAGATATTACACTCACAAAGATTCTAAAGGAAGGAAATTAGATCTTTTCTTCATATATTACTCAGTTACTCATTATTTATTCTACCTTGCTCTATATGGACAATTAAGTACATATTTATAAACATTTCTGTTGTCTCCTAAGAAATTACTTGACAAAGATTTTAAAA